>OOIL02001913.1:196000-201000 GCA_900332095.2 Cuscuta campestris | reverse complement strand
CAATGATTTTGGGGGGGGGTGTTGAGGCCATGGGGATATTTGGAATGAATAAACTTAGCCCAAAGTGAGTTCTTGTTCATGTATGTCCACCACATCTTAAGACCATATGAATTCTAGAGAGTAACAATGTTTGGGATATTTAATCCCCCCTCTTCTTTAGGTCTGTAGATATTATGCGAAGACATCTAATGAAAGTTGTGATGCTCATTATTAGTCCCCCAAAAAAAGTTGCACATTTTCTGATAGAGACAGTTGATCACACTTTTGGGAAGTATAGTAGAGCCTAGAATGTGAAGTGGGATGGCATTTAGGACATGTTTAATAAGGACAAGCCTGCCACTTTGAGAGAGAAGGTTTTTGGACCAGCCTTGAAGTTTTCTATCAAAATGGTTCAGTAAGTCAGTACAGTAGGTCTTTCTGTTGATACCTCTGTAGATTTGAGTGCCCAGGTATTTGAAAGGGAAGGAGCCTCTTTGCATGTTTAGGATTTTGCCCATCTTGATGGCTTGAGCTGGAGGGGTTTTGTCTGGGGTGTAGAAGGAACATTTATGAAGATTGATCTTTTGGCCTGAGGCTTGTTCATAATCTCTTAGGAATTTGGAGACAAGGGCCAAGTTTTTTGCATCCCCATTAGTAAAAATTAGGAGATCATCTGCAGAGGCTAGATGGGTGATGGGCATGTAGTGTCTTCCCAGTTTGTAGCTTGTGAGTTCCCCCTGTTCAATTTTGAGTTTGAGGGTTCTGCTGAAGGTTTCTGCTGCCAGGATAAAGAGGAGAGGGGAGAGAGGGCCACCTTGCTTTAGACCTCTTTAAGGTTTATATCCTTCGGTGGGGTAGCCATTGATTAGGATAGAATGGGTAGTGGCATGAAGGTTGTTGAGGATAAGGGATATGAAATTGTTGCAGAATCGAAATTTCCTTAGGACTAGAACCAGGAATTCCCACGATACTCTGTCAAATGCCTTGGACATGTCTAGCTTGATAGCTAGATTTCCTCCTCTAGTTTTGTAGTTAATCCCATGAATTAGTTCTTGAGTGATCAGGATTTGGTCATGGATTTGCCTACCTTTGATGAAACTACCTTGTTCTGGTGATATTATACTAGGGAGGATGCTGCCCAATCTCATTGCTAAAATTTTGGAAATAATTTTGGCTATGAAGTTTGAGAGGCAGATGGGCCTGAAGTCATTAAAGGTGGAGGGGTTTTCACTTTTGGGGATAAGGATAATGCAGGATTTACCCAAAGTTTTGGGAATAGGGATTCCCAAGAAGAACTCCTGGACAGCCTTAGTAACATCCTCTTTTATAATATCGCAGCATTTTCTGTAGAATCTCCAGTGAATACATCAGGTCCTGCAGCACTGTCAGGATCCAGGTTCCAGATTGCATCCTTAACCTCCTCTTTAGAGGGGAGTTTAGTGAGCATCTGGTTATCTGTCTCTTTGATGATGTAGGGGATGTTAGTGAGGAAGGGGTCATTACCATTGCTGAATTCCCAAGAGAATAGTTGTTGGAAATAATTTGAGGCTTCCTCTTGAATCTCTTTGATGTCTGAAGTCCAATTCCCTCTGCTGTTTTTGATTCTTTGGATTTTCTAGGAATTTCTTTTCTCCATCAGAATGGCATGAAAATATGCTGAGTTGCAGTCCCCCTCCTTTAGCCATTTGATTCCAGCCTTTTGTTTCCAATAGTTGAATTCATTTTTTGTGGCTTGAATAAGGTGTGCTCTTGTTTCATTCATCAGAACCCTATTCTCCAATGTAGGCTGTATATCATGTTTCTGCTCAGCCTCCTGAAGTTTTTGTTCCAATTCCATCACTTTGGAAGTGATGTTACCAAAAGTGTGCTTGTTCCAAGAGATGAGAATTGAGGTGAGATTAGCCAGTTTGTCCATTAGGCCTTTCATCCCCCCCCCTTGTAGGGTCCCTAGTTATCTTCAATTGTGTTCTTGAAAGAATGGTGATTAGCCCAGCAGTTTAGATATTTGAAGGGTTTGGGACTAGTGAAAAGGGGATTTTGTAAGGTGATGAGAATAGGGCAATGGTCAGATTTTCCTCTTGAGAGGTGTTGGGAGGATATAAAATCATGTTGTTTTTGGCATTGGGAATTTATGAAAACTCTATCTAGTCTCTTCCAAAGTCTGCCAAGGGATCTGATTCCTATCCATGTGAAGCTGTTTCCAGTGAAGGGGGGAGATTAAACCATTGTCCATGATACAGTTATCAAAGTCTTGTATACTGTGTAGGCAGGGTATGCTGTTGCCCTTGTGGTGTTCTAGAGAGGAAATGACATTGAAGTCTCCCCCCAGGATCCAGTCTCCTTGGTTGAGACTCTTGGAGTGGCTGATAGCATCCCATAATTGTTTTCTCTCCTCCCTTGTATGTTTACCATAGATTCCTGAGTATAGGAGGTCTTTGTTTGTTTATTTGCAGTGGAAGAGGATATTGAGCATTTGACCCATGTCACTGTGATTCTTGTAGGTAATGATGATTTTGCCACATGATCCAGATTCTATTGCTGGAGCTAGAGATGGAATTGGAAAAACCAAGTTATAGCTGAAACTTGATTAGCTTGTCTGAGGAGGCCTTGGGTTCTATGATGGTAGGAATGTTGACTTTTTGTTTAGTAACTAGAAGGGATAGCCTTTCTTTGTTGGAAACAATCCCACAGAGGTTCCAATAGAGGCAATTCATTGATGACTAGTTTGGGAGGAACTATTTGTTATTGATTTCTTAATAAGCCTTTTTTATTTTCTTGTTGTAACAGTGGTGAAGCCATCATTGGTTTGTCTGATATTTAGTTCTTCCTGATGGTGGGTGGGGGGTTCAGTGTTTTGTTGGGAAATCTGGGGAGTTTCTGTGTCACTCAAGTAGTTAACTGTGTATTTGGATTGAGGGTCTTGTATCTGGGAGTCATCTTTGGAAGGGCTTAGTTTATTTTCCATTGTTGTGGTGCATATGTTGGAAATGTCCTTCATTAAGGCTTCTAGGAGTTCTCTATCTGATGGTGAAAAAAGAGGGTTAATGGGTTTGGTGTGGGTTTTGATGAAGGTGAGTTCAGGGGAGGTGGGACTGGGAGGAATATGGGTGCTGAATGGGGAGTTGAGTGTTTTGGTTGAGGGAGAGGGTGGGTTTTGAGTGGGGTCAATTTCTGGTTCATTGATTTTAGACATGGTGTTTTTTTCCTATATGGGGTTATTGTGTGGTGGGGGCTGGCTAAGAGGTTCAGGGGTTCGGTTTATTATTAAAGGGTTGGTTGGCTTTGGTGGGGTATGGGTGTTTTGGATTGTACTTGTTGTGGGTATATCACTTGTTTGTCAGACTGAGGGAGCAAAAGTGGGGTTAGTAGCAGGCTGAGGTGTTTGGGTGTTTTTGGGTGCTTTCTTCTGGAAGATAGTAACTGTATTATGCCTAGGATCTTTAGGAATATTCCGGCCAAGTTTTTGAGGTTCCGGCAAGGGGTTTGGGAGGAGAGTTTAATTGTTTTTAAGGGAAGAACATTCTCCACTCTGCCTGGATATTCCCTTGCAGGTGTGGCAGAATAATGGTAGGTCTTCATAGATGGCTTCTAGGGAGAGCTGTTGGTTACCATTTTGGATGTAAAATTTTGAAATTTGTGGATGAGAGATATCAACTTCAACACAAATCCTGGCCAGGGATGGTCTTCCAAAACTCTCAGTAGTGGTGTATAATTTGATGGGGTCCCCAAAAATTTGCTAAATTCTGTGTAGGGAATCCTGTGAGTGAAGGTGAATGGGGCGGTTTTTGATGCCTATCCAAATTGGCATGATGGGGGACTCTACTTTGGGATCAAAGGTTGGAGTCCATTTTGCAACCAGCATTTTAAAAGACCCCAGGTTCCATTCCCTTCTTTTAAAACACCTATGGTATTCATCTTGTGATGAGAAATTGATAAGGACATGGGTGGAGTCAATAAGGGTGACAGAGAAGGTTGTGAATCCAATTCTCTCCAGGCTCTGTCTAACAAATTCAAGACTTGGTCTCCCAAAGAAGAAAGACCCTACTAAGGCCTTAGAGATTCTTGAGGCCAGTAGGGTGACTTCTTCCTCTGAAAAGGAGATGCAAGGAAGACCTTTGAGACGTTCAACTGGTTTGAGAGGGAGAGGAGGGATTGTTACCTGTTGTGATGAAGTAACCATTGCTGCAGCATAACTTTTTCTCTGATATTGTTGGTCCCTTCCGAGTAGGTGTTTCTGAGGTTGGGAGCTGGCTTGTTGGAGGTCTGGGCTGCTGAAGAAGAGGCATATTTGAAAGGCAGTTGGTTGGGTGCTGTTGCTTGAAGATTGGGAGCGCAGGATGCAGAGGTTGGAATGTGGCCGGAGCCAGCACCTGAGGAGGTCGCCGGCATTGCTAGAGGGAGCTCCGTAGCTAGAGAGAGAAATATATATATATATATATATATATGATGGCTGAGTTTCTAAAGAGAAGGAGGAGCGGCGATAATGTATTTCCTTATTACCGGCGATCGGATCGTCGATTTACACAGCCTAACCTTATTACCGGCGACCGGATCGTCGTATATCCCATTACGCTTGGGAAAAAAAATGTCTAGAGAGAGAAAAAATGAACCGGCGACTGTCGCCGGAATCCACAATCGGAAAAAACTATTTTCAGAAGTATTGAAATCCCTTAAGGAAGAAGAAAAATTACAAGGTGCTGTTCAAGGTACATTCAAGGGATGCCCATCAGTTTCATTTACAATTGAAGATATCAAAGTACTATCAAAGAGATTCTCCTTTGCTTTGATTGGAACATTCTTGAGGCGTCCTCCATATCCAGTGATGAACAACTTCCTACAAAAACTTGGCCTCCGAGGGAAATTCACGTTGGGGAAACTCTCACAAAACCAGGTACTCATCAACTTTCAACTTGAAGAAGATTATCAAAGAGTTTTTTTCAGGCAAACTTGGCTGGTGGGTAATCAACTTATGGTGGTTACCAAGTGGACTCCTGATCACATTGAGGGAGCAGATTGTCCTA
>OOIL02001913.1:170893-194553 GCA_900332095.2 Cuscuta campestris | reverse complement strand
TGGCAAGGCTGAAGCTACGGATAAACACACGCTACTTACATGTGAGATGGCACAAAGCATCTGGAAAGCCTTTGCAGACTACATCGGAGGACCAGTTTGGAATCAAGAAACAGAGCTAAGGGATTACCTTCTACAATGGTGGGTCACTTTTAAAAAAACATCTCTCCGTGGTCTACTCAAGCTAATCCTTCCTGGATGTATACTATGGATCTTATGGAAGACTTACAATAGATGCATTTATGAGGATCACAAACCAACAAAGGTGGGGATTATCATTGAAATCTAAAAACTAATTCAACACTGGTTTTGGTCGAACAAAAAAGCTCAGGCCATTGCTATTAAGGAAGAGATTGAAGCATTAAACCTCAAACCCTACCTTGCCAGAGAACATTGCAAAGAAAGAAGACACACCTGTTAGTCTCTTCTTCAACTGATCGAACGAGATGTGGGGTTAGAAGTTGACGCAGAGGGATAGAAGAATTCCTTCCTCTTTTGTCTCATCTACCTTTACTTCTTATTTTGTTGTTTTTGGCTTTTGCTTTCGGGGCTTCGGTATAGTCCTCCCCGAACTCGTATTCTTTCTTACTTTCGGGGCTCTGGTCTAGTCCTCCCCGAACGTGTACTTACTCGACTTTAATGATATTGGTAAGGGCGGCCTGGACCTTACCCCACTGACTTTGGTGGAGTTTTCGGGCTAATATATATATATATATATATATATATATATATATATATATATATATAATATATATATATATATATATATATATATTGATGGACAATAAATCCACCAAATGATCCGATTCAGAGAGCGGATCGTAAGAACAAAATTAAGAACGAGAGTTCGAGAACTGAGTATGTATTATTAGCTTGAGTTTTACCCTCTCGGGTCCCCTCTATTTATACATGGGCTCTAGATAATTAAGGTAATGCATATTCAATGGAGTCTATCCCGTCAATGGCGCGATCCTCTTTTTCCCGCTTCATCGACTGGGCTATGTTGAGGGATGGGGAGTTTACGAAGTCCACGTGGGCACTCCAGCGTGGATCTGGGCCGTTCCTTGGGTTCCGCGTGACGTTTGGGCACGATCTCCACAGATACGCAATCATGCCCTGCTGCTTCGCCTTCCCATTGTCAGTTAAAAACCGCCGCTGGACGCCACCTCTTTCTTTCGCCTTCTCCATCATCATTCATCTGCAATTCCGCTACTACCCGACCCGTTTTTCTTCCCTTCCAGGTCAGTTCCCTTTTTCGCCGTCATGATTGTTTCTGATTCTGATTCAGCCACCCCACCGTCTAATTCTCGCCAAGCCGATCATTCGGCCTCTGGCCGCACCACAAGCCACACTCAATCATCTCGGCCGTCGCCGTCGGCTGTGCCTAGCCAAAAACAGCGCCGGTTGAGGAAGCAATTTCCTTCCCCGCCCCTGGCAGACGAGGGCTCTAGGGTTGAATTGGACGAGAACATAATGGCGCTGTGCCATTGCCAGATTACTGACCGGGGGTTCGCTGATGCTACTGATATGGTTGGACCCTCAATCGAGGTTCTGAGACCTACCAAGACCCAGACTGCTCTAGACGCACCGTCGGGGTTCTTCACGGTCCATCTGGCATCCCTGAAGAAAGGGCTGCGCTTCCCCCTTCATCCGCTATTGATCGAATTCCTCAACTTGGTGGACCTCCTTCCTTGCCAACTGGTCCCCAACTCTCACCGGTATATCGCCGGTTACCTTGTCAGATGCAAGGATGTAGGGGTGAAGCCCACCCTAGACCACTTCTTGTTCACTTTTAAGCTGACCAAAGGCCACAAGGACTGGGCGTCCTATGCCAGCCTTTCCCAGAGGTACAGTAAGCTCTTCACCAGTGACAAGAAGGGGTCGACTAAGGACTGGAAGCCCTTTTTTGTTTTTGTCTCAACGGGGACCGAATCTCCTTTTACGGGTTCAGGGCGCCCCTCCTTCTGTCGTGTCCCATGTCCCCCATCTGACGCCACCCTCGCGCCCATTACCCGCCAACTTTGCAATAAGGGGGCCATGAACATCAAGGAAGTGGTGTCAGAGGAGTCCCTCGCCGGGCTGGGGTTTGAGTTCGTTCAAGACGAACTTCGCCACCAACCTGACCTGCTGAGGGACAACCCCAGAGGGTCTCGGCATGACCAGCTAAGGGACACTCCTAGGGGAGGTCTTGATTGCGGTCCTTTTGGTAATGCATTCCTCTTTCCTTTTTGCTAACACCCTAGTCTGTTTCCTTCAAAGGCTAACCATTAACCATTTTCACTGTTTTCAGTCGAGTCACCAGAGCTAGATGAAGAGATGGATGGCGATCTCCTACTCAGTCGCTTCACGGCAGGAAAGAAGAGGAAGAGAGAGACGAAGAGCCAAGGCAAGCGTTCTTCCTCCCACCGAGAGGAGAGTCCCCCTCGAGAGCCGACTGTGATTGTGGTGGAGGATCAGGATGATGTTGCCCTGTAAACGGGTACGCCGGCGGGTCATTCCCCCCCGCACTCTGCGATGCCGGGTGGCGACCTCGCTGGGTCGTCCCAAGGCGTCGCCTCGGAGCGACCTCCTTCGTCGCCCGCAGTGACCTAGGAGGTGGCGACCGGGGGTCGCTCAACGAGGCTCTGCATTCCTCCTCCGCCCCAAAGTCTAGGGGACGTGCAGCTAGAGACCCTGATCACACTGCCTGCAGAGGACCAAGCCCGCATCTCTGCCGGTTCTGAGGATGACCTTGACAACATGGTCCTTTTGAGGCTGAGTCAGGTACTTGTCTTGATCTCCTATGCACCACTCCTTCACTTCGCGTTCCTAACCTTCATGCTCTGGTGTAGGCCATGTTAGGGATGATTGAGGTGGTCGGCAGGAAACGGAGCCGACAAGCTGCCCTAGATGAAGCGATGAGGGCAGCGGAGGTCAGGCAGAAGGAGCTGCAAGAAGAGGTCGCCCGCCTCACAAGGGAGCTGGAGGAGAAAGAGAGTCGTTGTGCCGCGCTCGTTGTGGAGAAAGCTTCCCACGAGGATCGCTGCATCGCTCTTGAGGCGGACAAGGCCTCCTTGTCCTCAGAGGTAAAATCCGTCTCTGCTCGTGTGGTCGAGCTTGAAGGGGAGAAGTCTGACCTGATCCAGTAGTTGGAGATGGAGAGGAGCGACCGGGTCCACCACGCAAGGGAAGCGGTAGAATCCTTTAAGTCCTCTCCTGATTTCACGATGGTCGCGCTGGAGCGGATGGACAAGCTAACAGCCGCATGGCTCAAAACCGAACTTGGGGCTCAATGGATGGTCAATGAGGGGACCAAGTCCTTCAATTGTGGAATCTTTCGCGCCCAACAACTCTTCCGTGACAGGCTAGCTCAGCTCCCCAAAGAATTCTCTCTCCCCGACCTTGGCTTTCCCCCTCCCTGTCGCTCCTTGGCCGAGTTCGACCCCAGTCCTTACTTGGACGGAGGGAGCTCGAGCGCCTCTGAAGAAGAAGAAGAAGAAGAAGAAGGAGAGGAAGATGGTCAAGGTGACCAGAATCCGGGGGCTAGCTTAGCCACGTCCAAGGCGGGTGGAAACCCCAGCTCGAGCGCCTAACCTCCCTTGTTGCCCACTTTCAACTTTGTTAAACACTTATAACTTTTTTCCTCTAGAATGATTTGTCGTTTTGATACAATGCTCCCATGTTATTTGACTTGCTGGATTTACCATGTGCTTCCCTTTTTCGGTGTTTTTCTTCAGTACTCTCTTCTTTAGTTTAGCTGGCTAACATAGACGATTTTGTTGGTTCGGGCCCAACTTCTAACCCCGGCCTGATTGCCTGACCAAGCCCAATCACAAGATTGGCCAGCGTGCTGCCCAACTGGCCCAATGCCCCTTGCAGTCTCTGATTGGACCTTCGCGTGGCTCAAAGCTGCTTTATCGGTTCAGCTGCCTTGGGACTTGACTGTCTCTTCGGTTTCTTCACCCGGGCTTATTTATAAGCCCCCCTAGCCTTCATTCTGTTCCACCACCAAATATTTTCCCTTTCTCTATTTTTGCCATGTCTGAAGGAATTCCCATTTCTCTGAGTTTCTCCGACAGGCCGGCTCCTTCTTTGCCAGAGCCTGCCTTTTCCCCAAAGTCAGTCAATTCCAATGACAGGGGGGGCTAGACCCTTATGAATTCTGCCGCCGGTTGCCTCGCCGGCAATGGCCATCGGTGAAACCGCCGCCGATTCCCCCAAATCCTTATGAGGATTTCGGCGAGGCGTACAAGGCTCTCTCTGCCAACCGTCTGCCTGACTGGCGGATTGACTGGGATGCCCCATGCCCCCTCCATTCACTGCAATGCATGGCCTGGGAGAGCTTCCACGATGAGCACTTACCCCTCTTAGAGCATGAGTGCGCTTATTACACGAGTCTGGAGCGATGGACTAACGAAAGTCGCACCAGTTCACCAGTGAGGCCTAAAGATGAGGTTGTGGTGGGGGAAGAACAACTGGGTTCTTCCCTACCCCGCCCTACTGGTTGCTCACCTCCCCGGAAGGCCCCTTAGGCGATCTGGGGTAGCGCAAGCGGCTTCAGGGTCTGCATCCTCATCTAGGTGATGCCGATTGGGGCTCACAGAAGAGTGAGTTGCCTCTCGTCCTTCCCTGGCAGGAGAAGGACGGTGGGTTTTTGCCGAGGCTGGGGGCGACCACTCCTGTTCCATGATGGAGAAGAAAGGTGGTCGCTCTGGACGGCCGGTGATCGGAGTTCTGTCGGTCTATACAGCTGCAGAACTACCCTTCAACCTTGCCTGTTTCCCCTGGATCTTTCGTCCTTTCTGGCCTGAGCTGTTCACCAAGTTCTAGATTTTTCTTTTTCCTTGTGAGAGATGTATGGGAAAATACCCCTTCTTTTGGGAGTATGTAGAGATTGTTCTCAACTGTATTGTAGTAGACGCAAGAGCTTATCCTTGAAATGTAATAAACATTTTCATAAATATACTTTGATGTTACCTGTTTATTCACAGGTTCCATCTTCTTCTCTTTCGCATCTCATTCCAAGCGTTCAAGTTTCCTCAGACCTTAATCAGAGAATACCTTGCCTCTTTTGACTTAGCCATTTTCGGTTTATTTTAACCTTTGTGGCGTCACCATGCCCTCAAGGTTCCCTGGTCGCTCATGCGACCAGCAGATCTTATGTTCCAGACTTAGCCGTTTTCTCAGGCTTTCTCGCCACGGCGTCGCCCTCTAGTTAATCACGTCGCTTGACAGCCTTCAATCTTGGTCGCTTGGCAGGGTTCGACACTTCATCCCCTGTTGGGTATCTTAGCGCGAATCACCATTCAGCTTAGGCTTAGCGATCTCTTTTGGTCGCTCATTAGCGATCTCTTTTTTTTTCTTTTTTTTTTGAGAATTGAGGACAAGATATGCCAGAATGCTGGTTTTATTAAACTTTAAGAGAGAAATACGGCTGAAATACAATTTATTGGTAAAATTTAATAAGGTTGGCGGCATTCCATACTCGCTGAACGTCGCCTCCAGCCGGTGTTTGTAACCTAAACGTCCCATCGGCCAACACTTCCTTTATGATGTATGGCCCTTCAAAACTCTTCGCGAACTTTCCCCCATCGGTCGGCCGACTGACCTCCCTTTTCTTGAGGACCCAGTCACCTACTCTAAACTGCCTTGGTCGCACCCTCTGGTCATGGTACGACTTGACTTGTCGACGGTTGTTCTCCGCTCGTATGTACGCCCTTTCTCTTCGTTCATCAATGAGGTGCAGCTCTGCCCTTAAGTTTTCTTCATTCTCCTGGGCATCAAATGTCTCCACTCTATAACTTAGCAATGAGGTCTCCGCTGGAGCCCTCGCTTCAAATCCATATGTGAGTGAGAACGGAGTTTCACCTGTGGCCTTCCTCGGGGTAGTTCTGTAGGTCCACAAGATGTAAGGCAACTCCTCCACCCAGGTGCTTTTGCATTCCATTATCTTCTTCTTCAGGCCATCTACGATGGTACGATTAGTGTTCTCAACCTGCCCATTGGTCTGGGGGTACCCGACCGCAGCATAGCTGTGTTTTATGCCCCAGCTCTGTAGAAACTCATTAAACCCTCTAGCCTCAAACTGGGTTCCATTTTCGGTGATGATCTGCTGGGGTACCCCGAATCGGCACAAGATTTGCTTGGACACAAACTTCCTCATCTGTTCTTTAGTGATGGTCGGCACGGGGGCAGCCTCGACCCACTTGGTAAAGTAGTCGATCGCGACCACCAGATATGTATTGTTCCCTGTCCCCCGAGGCAAGATACCAACCAGATCAATACCCCAGCGAGAAAAGGGAATCGCTGTGCTGACCGAGGTATAATTCGTCGCTGGTCGCCCCGTCACCTTTTGGAATTCCTAGCAAACCTTGCATTTACGCACGTACTCTGCACAATCTCTGATAATCGTTGGCCAAAAATATCCTTGTAGGGTTACCTTTCTAGACATTGTGAAGGCTCCCTGATGTGCTGAGCATATCCCTTCATGGATTTCCTCCATTAACTTCTGCGCCTCGTCCGTTCTTAGGCACCTCAACAATGTACCATTGTACGATCGCTTGTACAGCCGACCGCACTCCAGCGTGTAGCTGGGTGCACGTCGTTTCACCACCTTTGCCGCGATTGGGTCGGTAGGTAGCGACCCGTCAAGGATATACATGGTAATCTCATCAATCCAATCCGGCTCTTTGAGTGTGATGACCAGCACTTGTCCGGGACTGATGCTTGGCTCGAGCAACTCTTCTTCTTGGGTCATTGCCTTAATATGATCTGGGGAATCCGGGCCAAGCTTTGACAAGATATCCGCCTCAACATTCTCTTCTCGAGAGACCTGCTCTATCCGGTACGCTTTAAACGCTTTAAGCAACTCCAGGGCGGTGTCTCTATACTTCATCATTCGCTTATCCTTGGCCTCAAACTCTCCGGTGACATGGCCTACTATTAGTTTGGAATCGCATCGGACTTGAATTTGTTCAGCTTGTAATGAAGCTGCCAGCCTCAAACCGCAAAGCAGCGCCTCATATTCAGCCTCATTGTTCGAGACTTTAAACCGGAATCTCACGGAGTAGTATGCTTTGAACCCTTCCGGTGATATCGCCACGACACCTCCCCCCGAAGCATCAGTCGCGGACGAACCATCAGTGTACACAGTCCACCAATTCCCTTCGGCTTCTTCTCCACTGGACTCCACCTCTCTTGCAGTGCATTCTACCACGAAATCTGCCAATTCTTGCCCCTTTATCGCCGGTCGTGGCTTAAACTCTATCTGAAAAGATCCCAGGAACACTCCCCACTTGCTGACCCGTGACGGGGCATTTGGGCTTCGAAGAAGTGTCCTGATAGGAATTTGAGATAACACATGGACCGGGTGGGCTTGAAAGTATGGGGTGAGCTTCTTCACAGTACACACCACCGCGAAGATGGTTTTTTCCATGTTTGTATATCTCAGCTCTGCCCCTCGCAACACCCTGGCCACATAGTACACATGTCGTTCCGTGCCCTCCTCCTCCCTCACTAGCACCGAGCTCACAGCTCGAGGAGAGATTCCTAAGTATAGGAATAGGGTCTCTCCGGGCTCTGGCTTCGAAAGCACCAGTGGGGAAAGGAGGTATAACTTCAACCCTTCAAAAGATCGTTGGCACTCTTCGGTCCAGATAAACCCTCTGTTCTTCTTAATGGTCTAAAAGAAAGGCGCCGCTCGATCAGCTATCTTCGACAAGAAGCGACTGAGAGCAGCAATCCTGCCGGTGAGCTGCTGGACTTCCTTCACATTTCGCGGAGGCTCCATCTCCAAAATTGCCTTCACCTTCTCTAGATTAGGCTCGATCCCTCTCCGGCTGACCATATGTCCTAGGAATTTGCCCCCCTGAACCCCTGAATGTACACTTCTTGGGGTTAAGGCGAAGCTGGAACTTCTTCATGATCTTAAAAACTTTCTCCAGGTCCCCGGCATGAGACTCCATCTGCTTGGACTTGACGATCATGTCATCCACATACGCTTCCATGCATCTACCTAGCACTGGCGCGAACAGTTTGTTGACCATCCGTGCATAGGTCACCCCAGCATTCTTCAAACCAAAGGGCATCACCTTGTAACAATACACCCCATTGGGGGTGATGAAAGCGGTCTTCTCTTCATCCGCCGCAGCCATCTTGATTTGATGATACCCACTGAATGTGTCCATGAAGCTCATCAGTTCACACCCTGCCGTCTCATCCACCAACTGATCAATGTTGGGCAGAGGGAAGGGGTCCATCGGGCAAGCTTTGTTTAGGTCGGTGTAGTCGACGCACATCCGCCAGGTGTTTCCTTTGGGTGCGAGGACTACATTCGCCAGCCAATCCGGGTAGCGGACTTCCCGGATATGCCCAATGGACTGCAGGGTCGTCACCTGCTTGGTGACAAATTCTCTCCTTTCCGAGGACAGGAAACGCTTCTTCTGTTTGACTGGCCTATAGACCGGGTCCACTGCCAACCTGTGGCAAATAATCTTCGGGTTGACCCCCAGCATGTCCTCTGGGCCCCAAGCGAATAACACTTTGAACGCTTGGAGGACCTCCAACAGCTTCTCCTTTAGTCTAAGCGGTAAGGTTTTACCTACCTTCACCTTCCGCTCTGGCTTGATCGGATCCAAAGAAACTTCTTCGACTTCTTCCGCTGGCTCAGCTCGAGGTCGCCCCTCTTCCCTCTAGATTGCAGCACAGATCGTGCTCACATTCTCGTCGACCCGTGCTTGGCTTTTGGTCGCCCTAACGTAGCACGACCGTGACAGGCTTTGATTCCCCTTTGCCACCCCCACCCCTGTGGGGGTGTTGAACTTCAGGCACAAGTGGACGGGGCAGATTACGCACTCCAGGTCCTCCAATCCTGGTCGCCCCAGAATCAAATGGTGTGCACAGTCGAGCTGCACTACCATGAATTCCATGTCGATCCAGAGTCGGTGGGTGCCATCTCCTACCCCAGCCTTCACCGTGATAGTTCCTTCAGCTTCGATGGTATCTCCTGTGAACCCTGACAGTGGCGTATGGATTGGTTTCAGGTCGCTTCGAGACAACCCCAATACATAACATTGACCGAGCTGCCCGTATCGACCAAAGTTCGGTGGACAACCACATTATTGATCTCTACCTTTATCACCAGAGCGTCCCTGTGAGGGCTGAGGACTGGTGGATAATCCTCGTCTGTGAAAATCAGAGGTTCCTTCTTCTTTCTCTTAGGTAGCGGCGGCCTTCGCACCTCGGCCAGGTACACCATGTTCTTCCACTTCTTCCGTGAGGATATCGAATCTCCTCCAGTGTTTCCTCTCATGATGAATCGACACCCTGGGTGTCGGCGACCCTGTCTTTCCTCCTCATCCAGGTCATCACAATCTCTCCCCAGATGTCGTCGTCCATCATCCTGCCCTTCTCCCGCTGTGATCGCTGCTGTGGGGGCTGCTGGTCTCCTCCAGGTCTGGTTACTTGAGGACGGTCGCTCCGAACGAGGAGGCGTTCCCCTGGCGATCAACTGATCCATCTCCTTCTTCAGCGTAACGCACTCCGACGTGTTGTGGGTGCTATTACGGTGGTACTCGCAGTATTTGGGTGCATCTTGCACACCATAGCTTTCCCGACTGTGAGGAGGGGCAGGCAACGACTCCACCGCATGGACTGGATGTCTATTCGCATGATATCCGGTGGGGTTCGGCCCCTTACCGTAATCCTTCCTCTTCTTTCCTTCTGCCACCGGTAGCCCACTTTTCTTCTCCTTCCGGACTGGTGGCTCATCGTCTTCCTCTTCCAACGCCAGGTATTTCGCCTGGCCAACATCTCCTGATAGGTCGAGAGAGGATTCCGTCGCAGCTCCTTGCGCACATCCCCTTGGGAGAGTGCAGCTTGGAGCATGGCGATCAGGGCTTGGTCGTCCACTCCTTGGACGTCCCTGGCCTCCATTTCCCACGTATTAATGAATTCCCGGAGCTGCTCTCCCTTCTAAATCTTCACATTGAGCAAGTGCGAGAAGGGAAGCTTTTGTCTTCGGCTGGATGCGAAATGCTCCAAGAACTTGTGGGCCAGGTCGCTCCACTTATCTATCGATCCCTTGGGTAACTTGTGGAACCACTCACAAGCCTGCCCTTCCAGTGTCGCCAGGAAGCATCGACACTTGATTTCTTCTGGGTATGCATACATGACCACGTTCGCCCCAAAGCAAGCAAGGTGGTCCTGGGGGTCAGTCGTCCCATTGTACGCTTTGATCTGGGGAGTCTTGAAATTGTCCGGGAGAGGACAAGACATTATCCTTCTGGAGAAGGGTGTTACCTCACTGAAGACCGCCTGACGATAGGGGTTTTGGGCTTCCAGCCGCTTCTCCAGTTGCTCGTACATTCTCCACAACTCGGCTGCACCCTTATCCTCAACCGTCCTTCGTCGCTCCTCAGAACCGATCTTGGAGGTCGCTGTGGACTCCCCTCTTTTCTCCTTGAGCGTATCCCTCAAGTCGCCCTTACGGGCCGACTGATGATTGAGTTTTTTTGGTAAGTCAACCTTCCCAATGAAGGGTTAGTTTTCTCCGAGTGTCGTGTCTCTCGAGGAGTGGACGAAGGGAATTAGCTAATTTTTCTAACTAGACGAAGGTTAGGACGGGTCTGAAAGTCTTCTCGATTTGATTTGAAAGTAAACTAAAGTACTAGGTTCTTTTTGAGAAAAAGAAAATAAATAGTACGGGTATAAGACTAGACTTTAGGCCAAGGCATCATCTGAGTTAACTACTGTTGTCACATATTTAATCAATAATTGGAATAATAATATTTCTTTCACAAATATTTCATTAACTTATCCTCTCTCAAGGCAACATTAATGTGTTCTAAAAAAGTTTGGCTTAATTAATTTTATATCCTCATAGACAAGGCAAAAACTAATTTTCAATAATTAATTAATTTTTCTCTCGACATAACTAATTAATTTAACAATAAAAATAATTCTAGAACAATTATTTCAACTATTAAATAAACATACAGAGTATATGCCCAAATTTAGCCAAGACCCTAATCTGGGTCCTAACCCATACTAGATATNCATCATCTGAGTTAACTACTGTTGTCACATATTTAATCAATAATTGGAATAATAATATTTCTGTCACAAATATTTCATTAACTTATCCTCTCTCAAGGCAACATTAATGTGTTCTAAAAAAGTTTGGCTTAATTAATTTTATATCCTCATAGACAAGGCAAAAACTAATTTTCAATAATTAATTAATTTTTCTCTCGACATAACTAATTAATTTAACAATAAAAATAATTCTAGAACAATTATTTCAACTATTAAATAAACATACAGAGTATATGCCCAAATTTAGCCAAGACCCTAATCTGGGTCCTAACCCATACTAGATATTAACAGAACATAAAAGAAAAGAACATTTTATTAAAATTGCAAGTATTAAAACTTACAACAGAGGGCAGAGTCGGAGCCACTTTGGGACAACCAGAACAAAACTAAACTAAAATATTAAAATATAACTGAGAAAAGAGCGGAGAATGGAGTTCCGGGCCTTAAAGACCCGGAAGAAGGCTTGGTTGGAATGAAGGGGCGAAGCCTTCCTTTTATAGGAGAAATTTTCGGTCCAGGCCTCCGACAGGCGTGGGCCTGAGGTGCAGGCGCGCGCCTGGAGAGGTAGTGCTCAAGACTGCGCCGATTTGGAGATGGAGTATCATTTTTTTTTTGTTTCTTCCTGCGTTTTTCTTTCTTTTCCTTGAGTCTTTCTTTGTTTTACTCTTCATACTCCGTATTTGATTATGATGATGATGGCTGTCCACTTGCTTCCTGCTGCCACAATTGGCCGGCCAGCCAGGTTGTCGCTGGGTTGGCTGGATTTTAACCCGGTCCGAAAATAATATCTAAAAATACAGTCTTGTTCAAAATTTTATTATGAACAACTTTTCCTTCTGCGCTGACTTCAAATTCCGTACCAATTTGGGTCAAAAGAATTAATTTGGAATCAAAACAACTTTTTTAACCTTTTCTTTTCAAATAATTTCTTTTTGGTGCTTTTTCAATCCGTTTGACCTCAAATCTTTCGACGGGGTGCATTTCCACATTTGAATACACATTTTTCACTTTAAGGATTTTCGCCATCTTTTGTCTCCTTGCTCCGTTGCATTCAATTTGCACAATCTTTTACCTTTTTGTACCACTTTTGACTCAATTTTTATTCTTTTTACAACAAGACATAACTTTTGCACACTTTTACAATTATGAATAAAAACTTATAAAAATCATTGAGAAATTGATTTGTTTAATCTAAAATTGGACCACAACACATTAAATATAGAGAAGATAAGTGCGTACAAAACGGACTTATCAAATTCCCCACACTTAAGCGTTGCTTTCCCTCAAGCAACAATTTACATCAACAAATGAAATTTTGGATCTAACACTTATTAACAAAAAGATTTTGGAAAAACTATTGACCACACTTTTAAACAGTTTGTTGCACAAAACTTTTGTACATTATTTAATCTTTACAAAAATAGAACTACTAGAAATAGCACTCTTTTTACAAAAAGTTAGCAAAAAATTTTTTATTTGTTTTTCTAAAAGATGCACATAAATTAATGTTATTGGCTAAATGTAAAAGTTGTCCATTTACAAACTTGGATACTAATGTTTAAAACAAAAGGATTGTAAGTGTTTTGTAATAACTGCAAAATAATTTAAGGTCAAAAATATGTACATTGAAAAACAAAATAAAAAAAAACTTTTCTGAAATTATCATTTATTCTTATGCAAAGAGTAAGTTTGAATTTTTTTGTAGAACATCACTTTGTAATGTTGACACAAGCAAAAACTTTGATCCTCATCCCATGACATAAAACCACGAGCTTTTTGGATTTTTATTCACTCAAAAACCTCATCACACGACATGGAACCGCATGCTTTTTGACACTCACTTCAATATAAGTCTCATCTTCTGACATAGAACCAAACGCTTTTTGACTTTTCAATTCACTCTAGAACTTGGTCTCACCAAAGTGTGTTCTTTGAAAATTTTTTTGTTCCAAAACTTACAATGCAATCATTGAAATATCAAATTTTTTTTTCAGAAAAGTATACTGCTCATACTCAATTTGAAGTATTGAAACAGCATCATTTTAAATGACAAGTTACAAATGTTTGACCTTAACCTATTTTACAAGTTAATATTTATTCACTAAATCAATGATTTATTTTCAACACATTAGTATCCAAATTTATTTATTTACAAAACTTATTAAACTTAGCCAATAAAAAGACTATATGTGCAATTTAAAGAAAAAAAATTTTAAAATTTTGGCTAATTTTGCATAAGGAGGCTATTAAAAATAATTCTACCTATGAAAAGAGTAAAAAGTGTAAAAGAATTTTAAAAGTATCAATAGTGATAACTAGACCGATTCAGAGTATTCGGGATCGGGCAGAATGCTGCCAATTAGGTGCTCTTAGGCTCACCCGAACAAACCTTTCCACAGAATGACCCAGTAGGAATGGTGGAACAAGTTCGGCTCCCGAAGGCGTCACCCTTTGTGTCCACTTAAGTACCATTCCAGCTTAGACAGTCATTCCGTACACGGTGCAGAGATCACTATTAATATACAAAATGCAACAAAGTGTATAAAAATATTTTCAAAAAGTTTTCCTACACAAATAAAAACATTCTGTACCAAACTCCAATCTCCCCACACTTAGGTTGACCTCGCCCTTGAGGTCATTAAGCGATAAAAACAAGAGTTTGGGACACAGACAGTTCTCAATTTTCTTTGGAAAATGTTTTTACAAAAATATTGTGCACAAAAGTTAGTCAATTTTCCTTTTTTTTTGAGTCAAAATGGTTCACCGACATTCCTAATTCCAAGCTCCACCTGCACACAAAAACACACAAAAACACGTAAAAAAGAAAAAGAAAAATAAAATAAAATTTATTCACTTGGGTTGCCTCCCAAGAAGCGCTTCTTTAACGTCACTAGCTTGACGTTAGCCCGTTTTTTACGGGACTTACCGATCCGAGAGTCATAAAGTTGGACCTTTTTGACTCTATTCTGATGCCACCTTTGTTTTATTTTTTTCCAGTCAAAGTCTAGGATCTTTGACTCATTCCTGTGGCGTGGTGGTAATAGGAAAAATGGAGGAGACTCGTCTTGGATGGGTGGTGATGGGAGTCTCCTCGGTGGATCCACATCATTGGCCTTTAGTACCAGGATATGACTTTCCAAGTCTTCAATGGGCTGACTTTCAGTTGCTGGCTCGATGATTACAACATGTCCTTCCCTTGAGTCTTCAGTGATAGTTTCTATAGACTGAATGGGTTCAGCATCACAAGGTATTTTTTCGTCTATAGATTCGTCAGACTCATCAGTATCGGAATCAAGGGGGTCGGTGGTGGGCTCGGATTTCTCCAGAACAGGTTCCTCTAGAGAAGTGTCTTCAACACATGTTAGGAGGACAGGTTCCTCCAACGTTTCTGGTGCAGCTGGTGAAGGCGGTTCTGAGACAGGACCCTCGGAAGGCTTCACCTCTTGTACGATTTGACTTTTTAGGCTTTCAGGAAGCATCACCACTGTACCTCGTGCAATCATTTCTGCAAGTGTTATCTTGTTTTCGATATACAGTGGTGATGGAGTTTGTGGGTATTCAAGAATTGAGACATTGTTGGATTCTGTCTCGGATTCTTCGTCCTCTTCTAGAACAACAATTTCCTCCATCTCTTCTTGTTGTTCCATAGCCTTCTTAAAATCCTCCAGCATCTTTTGCATATGCTCCCAATATTCGCGTTGTTTGTTATCTTTCTGGGTTTGGAGCAGTTGGCATTCTTCTTGGACTGTTTTGAGAAATCGTTCTCTCGCCTGGATTGCATCTTTGTTTGCTTTGATTTGCTCTTCACGAGTTAGAGAGTAATCACGGCAATAGGGTGGTTCAAATAATGAACACTCCATTACTAATGCTAGGTCAAAATAAAGTATTCTTTTCTCAGTCCACAAAATCTCTTCAATAACTGGATCTAGCTGGTCATCGTACATTGGCCCTTGTTCGTCATAATCATCTTGATCACCATGAGGTTCATAATAATCCCCACAGTTATCTTGGTATGGAGAATATCCAAAGCTCCGAGACGGGGTATCGTATGGTGATTCATCATGGTATGG
Source organism: Cuscuta campestris (assembly GCA_900332095.2). Lineage (NCBI taxonomy): Eukaryota > Viridiplantae > Streptophyta > Magnoliopsida > Solanales > Convolvulaceae > Cuscuta > Cuscuta campestris. Next base: position 179,413 of record OOIL02001913.1, on the reverse strand, counting down.
ATAATAATCAGGTCCATTATTAACTGAGTAGTCATCATAATAGGAATCCTGATGTGGATAATATGGTGGTGGTGGTGATGGTGGATAGGAATTGGACTGTTGGGAAAATGATGGTGGATGGTTGGGTGGTTGGTAGAAAGGAGGTGGATCGTAGTAATCATCTCGAAAATTCATTTTTAATGATTACTACGGGTGGCTTATGGAAAAGATTTGAGAAGATCGACCTAACCGGTCTTCACCCAAGCTAATTAAAAAAAATTCAACTAAAACCATGCCACTCCCCGACAACGGCGCCATTTGATGATCGAGTTTTTTCGTTAAGTCAACCTTCCCAATGAAGGGTTAGTTTTCTCCGAGTGTCGTGTCTCTCGAGGAGTGGACGAAGGGAATTAGCTAATTTTTCTAACTAGACGAAGGTTAGGACGGGTCTGAAAGTCTTCTCGATTTGATTTGAAAGTAAACTAAAGTACTAGGTTCTTTTTGAGAAAAAGAAAATAAATAGTACGGGTATAAGACTAGACTTTAGGCCAAGGCATCATCTGAGTTAACTACTGTTGTCACATATTTAATCAATAATTGGAATAATAATATTTCTGTCACAAATATTTCATTAACTTATCCTCTCTCAAGGCAACATTAATGTGTTCTAAAAAAGTTTGGCTTAATTAATTTTATATCCTCATAGACAAGGCAAAACCTAATTTTCAATAATTAATTAATTTTTCTCTTGACATAACTAATTAATTTAACAATAAAAATAATTCTAGAACAATTATTCCAACTATTAAATAAACATACAGAGTATATGCCCAAATTTAGCCAAGACCCTAATCTGGGTCCTAACCCATACTAGATATTAACAGAACATAAAAGAAAAGAACATTTTATTAAAATTGCAAGTATTAAAACTTACAACAGAGGGCAGAGTCGGAGCCACTTTGGGACAACCAGAACAAAACTAAACTAAAATATTAAAATATAACTGAGAAAAGAGCGGAGAATGGAGTTCCGGGCCTTAAAGACCCGGAAGAAGGCTTGGTTGGAATGAAGGGGCGAAGCCCTCTTTTTATAGGAGAAATTTTCGGTCCAGGCCTCCGACAGGCGTGGGCCTGAGATGCAGGCGCGCGCCTGGAGAGGTAGTGCTCAAGACTGCGCCGATTTGGAGATGGAGTATCATTTTTTTTTTGTTTCTTCCTGCGTTTTTCTTTCTTTTCCTTGAGTCTTTCTTTGTTTTACTCTTCATACTCCGTATTTGATTATGATGATGATGGCTGTCCACTTGCTTCCTGCTGCCACAATTGGCTGGCCAGCCAGGTTGCGCCACGTGGCAGCTCCGGGTTGGCTGGATTTTAACCCGGTCCGAAAATATTTTCTAAAATAACATTCTTGCTCAAAATTTTATTATGAACAACTTTTCCTTCTGCGCTGACTTCAAATTCTGAACCAATTTGGGTCAAAAGAATTAATTTGGAATCAAAACAACTTTTTTAACCTTTTCTTTTCAAACAATTTCTTTTTGGTGCTTTTTCAATCCGTTTGACCTCAAATCTTTCGACGGGGTGCATTCCCACATTTGAATACACATTTTTCACTTTAAGGATTTTTGCCATCTTTTGTCTCCTTGCTCCGTTGCATTCAATTTGCACAATCTTTTACCTTTTTGTACCACTTTTGACTCAATTTTTATTCTTTTTGCAACAAGACATAACTTTTGCATACTTTTGCAATTATGAATAAAAACTTATAAAAATCATTGAGAAATTGATTTGTTTAATCTAAAATTGGACCACAACACATTAAATATAGAGAAGATAAGTGTGTACAAAACGGACTTATCACCGACCGAGTGTCTTGCAACCGCTCGAACGCTGAGGTCCAGGGTTTCTTTGACTTGGGATCTCCCAAGCGGTCAAAAGCAGACATCCGCTCAAAAGAGGACGACTCGTCTTCTTCGTCCAATCTGGACAGCGCATCTTCCATCATAGCCTTCCCATTAGGCTTGGTCACCTTCTTCTTCTGGGACCGCCTTACTTTCTTCTTCTTTCCCTGGGAGCCAGTAGGTCCAGCCTTTCCGCCTGTGGGTCCTCCAGCCACATCTTCCACCACAATCTTACGATTGGGCGTCAGTACCGCCAGCACCTCCTTGAACTGCTCAGCCATGATTCCGACCCTCTGGATGAGGGCCTCGGCTTCCACCGTGGTGATGGGGGGGTGCCGGCCTCCGGTGGCGCTGTTTTCTCCCTGGTGGGGAGCTCTGATACCTGCGTTGGCATTGCTGCGTGTTTGCACCATCGCCTCTGTGGAGGTTTTCCTCTGAGTATAATTCTCGAGCTCTCAATGAGAGCACCAATTTGATGGACAATAAATCCACCAAATGATCTGATTCAGAGAGCGAATCGTAAGAACAAAATTAAAAACGAGAGTTCGAGAACTGAGTATGTATTATTAGCTTGGTTTAGCTTGAGTTTTACCCTCTCGGATCCCCTCTATTTATACATGGCCTCTAGATAATTAAGGTAATGCATATTCAATGGAGTCTATCCCGTCAATGGCACGATCCTCTTTTTCCGGCTTCATCTCCGACATTCCGTTCCGTCTCCTCCTCTGAGTGGACTCTGCCAACCGTTCCTGGACTGGAATTGGCCAGGCTTAACTCCATGGGCCAATCAGATGGCGGACCAAGAACGTAATATGAATCAGGAAGATATAATCACTCGATAATATTCTTTGATTGAGTATTGAATTATCTCATGCTTTACAATGGCGGGTTCTCCCCCTTTTTATAGTATTTCTCATATTATAATTAAAATTATACAAAATGAAAAGGATTATGGAGATCGTGGGGTTGTGATTCCCTCTTTTCCGGTCTCGTTCTCTTCCCACTCCGTCTATGACCCAATGACGTGGGCCACGTGTCCCACTCCTTTCTTGGACTGGGTCACCTTAATTTATTCCATGACTGGGCAGTCTTTCTCTATCTGCCATATGCACACTAATGGGCTCGGCCCATTATTTCCATCTGACTTTATACCTTTTGGGTTATTATAGACCTTTATTTGGGCCTGAAGTCGGGTCTACCAGACCCGATATCCATCACAAGCCCCCTAGTTTTCTAGCGACGTGTCGCTAGAAAACTAATGATGAGCCGCCTTCGGTCTTCGTGTCGGATTAGAAACGTCGCACTCGAGTACCTCGGGTCCACCCTTTCAACGGATAAAAACCCCTTCTGGTCTCGTCTTCTTCCTCTCGCTGCTGAATCTTAACCCGACCCGAATTCCGAATGCAATTTCCCCAAATCTTTGTCCCTTTTTCCAAAATGGCTCCTACGAATCCTGAAACCTGGACCCATGGACCCTCCATTATCAAGGAGAACGAACTTCGAGAGGTGGCCGGTCTCCTGGGCAAGGGCTTCCGGGTCCACCACCCTGATACCGTTGGGGGATCAGTTTATCCTACAATCCAAACCCCCAAAAATATATGGTCATGCAGTACCACTCCGTGGAAAATGGGTTTAGGTTGCCCCTCCACGGTCTGCTTCGCGACCTCTGCCTCCATTTCGGATTTGCTCCGGGTCAATTGACTGCCAACGCGCACAAGTATGTCGCGTCCTACATCTTGCGGTGCTGTGCCCTGGGCAGAACCCCAAAATTGGATGAATTCCTTCTCCTCTTCAGTATCGGTGGTTTCCCCTTCTACAGCCTATATCCCCACAACCATTTCCCAATTTTTGAGAAGGTTGAGTTCAAGCATGAAAAATGGTCACTGAGATACTTCGTTATTGAGTTCCCGACTCACAGCCCCCTTGATCTACCGGGTGTTGTCCTCCGCCGTTCCATTTCCCGGACGAAATTTGCTGCAGCAGAATTAGCGGAGGGAGTGTACAACGCCTTGAGAGAAAAAGAAGGTTTAATTTCACACCACTCCCTTCAAGACGCCCAACTGTACAAGAAGGCGGGTTTTTACTACCCCTGGGTCCTGACCCGTTTCCATTTGAAGGCGTGCCTTCTCCTGAGAAATCGAAGGCTCCTTCTTCTGCAGAGTCCGACCCGGCTATGAGCTCCTCCGGGGACCAATTCCAAGGCAACTTCACTACCCTAGCTATTCGCAAGCCGGCTGCTGCCCTAGAGGTTACTCCCATCTCTGCCATCCCCAGGCTTAGGAGGCCCACTCCGTCCCAGAAACGGCCAAGGGAGGGAGTCAGTGATGATGATTTCCTGCCTAAGAAGAATAAGGGTGATAGTACCTCTGTTTCGCCTAGCCCCCTGTCAACTTCTTCTGGCCCTCAGAACACCACTTCTGTTGCTGCACCCGGAAGTTTAGAGCTGGAGCTACCCAACCCAGAGAGCTTGGACCATGAAGCAGATGAACTCCTAGACCAAGCACCACTCAGAAAACCAGCGGTGCCGCCTCAGCCTGATGCAAACAATCCCCTCCCTCAAACTGCATATGCTCCCCAAGAACTGGAGGAAGAAGTTGAGGAGCAGGAAGAACCAGAGTCTCCTCCTGCAGCAGAGAAGGAGATCAAAATGCAGGAAGAGCTGGACGCCCCCTCCTCGGTGGAGGAAGAAGCTGTAGAGCAAAAAGATGTTGAGGTTCCACCAGAGACGGGGAGAGAGACTGAGACGCAGCAGAATCAGGAGGAGCAGCGGGAACCGGAGGAACGACATCCCGCCACCGCACCTTCGGCCGTCAGTCTCCCCATCCGGCGCAAGTTCACGCCACAAACTTATCCTGTTTTTGCAGAGGGTTGGGCAGGCTTCTCCCGTGGTTTGAGGTCCTTACAGGCTTCCCATTGGACTATCCAGGCAAACTTGGAGAAGATGAGGGAATCAGTGCAGGAGCCTGCGATTCCCCAGGCTCGCCCCGACTTGCTTGCCCTCAATGCTCTGCACTTCATGGAGCAGGTACTCTTTCTTTTTCAAAACTTTCTTTATCTCCTTTTAGGTTAGTTCTTTTCTTTGACTTCCCTTTCCTTCTTTTAGGCCTAGCAATCACTCCTCACTTTGACTGAGGAGTACCTGGGTGGAGCATCAGGGAACTATCGGGCTGTAGTGCTCCTGAAGGAGAAGGAATTGGCTGCCAAGGCTTTACAACAGAAGGTTGACTCCCTGGAACAACAAGTCCAGGTCCTACAGGAAGAGAATACCCGACTCAAGGCAGATGGCTCAACGGAACTAGCAGCTGAAAGGTCCAGGGTCCAATCCTTACAAGAGCAGATTGTTATCTACCAAAAAGGAACCCAGGACCTAGAAGCGCAGTTTGACAGGCTCCGGGCACAAATCTCCATCCTGGAATCAAGGGCCTCAGCTTCAGAAGACAAAGTGGGAAATCTGGAAGCCAGATTGGTTGAAAAAGAGTCCCGGATCTTTGAGCTGGAGAATTCCCTCCAAGAGGCCAAGCATGAGGGTTCCCGTTTTAACGAATTCACACTGAAACAGATGGAAGCAAAACGGCTTACCCTCGAGAAACTAAAGGAAGAGAGACAGACTGCAAGCGAGCTCCGGTCAAAGATGGGTGAACTGGAGAAGACAATTGCCGCCCATCAAGAGGAGGTTGCAACCCTGACTGCCCGTGCTGAATCCCTTTATGAAGAAGGGAAATTTGACATGCAACAATGCATCTACGAGGCAGTCCAGAGTGGTATCCCGGAAAACCGATCCTTGGATGATTTCATCTCTTACTATGGGTTACCTCTTCCTCTTTCTCCCCCAGCTTCTCGTGCAGATCCGGGGCCTTGACTTTATCCCTCTCTGTTGACTTTTGTCTTTTGCTCTGTGACATCTAGATGTAGTAAATTGATAACACTTGATGTATTTTTGTCCTCATAGACTCCTTTCATTAATCTGACTATTTCCCTTTTAGAACTCTTATTCCGCCCTGGGACTTAGCAGGTTTTTTTTATCCGCCTAGGCTTTGGGCTTAACTGCATTTACAAAGTACTGTTCTTCTTGTTTACCATTGCGCTAAGTGACTGGCCCACCTTAATTACGCCGGGCCCAATTCACCCTAGCCCAATAATAAGATGACGCAACCCTAGCTCTCCTCGGGAATCCGCAACTGCTTCCCAATCGGATAAGCACTTTGACTCCGCGTCCCTTGCACTTCTCCTCTGGGATTACTCGCCTATTTAAGGGACTAGGCTGAACCCCTCCATCATCACAATCAGCTTCTCAACATGGCTAATAACGCCAACAAAGTTGTCTTTATTGATCTTACTATTTCCGATTCTTCTTCTGACTCTTCTTCTGGGCCTTCTCTTGCTTCTGAACAATCGGTGACTTCTCCCTTACCCAGGGAGGAGAATCATCCTCATCTTCCCCAACAGGAACCAGGGGGTATTTGCCCGGGTTCCGGCATGCTTCCAAACGAGGCCAGGACGGAAGTTTCTTCCGGCTGTCCTGGCACATCTCGTCCGCAGAAAAGACGCAATCCTCATTCAGGAGCTTCCCGGTTGGTCTCTGGAGCGAGGCCTTCCTCCCAGGGTTCTCCCTCCCCTCAGCAGTCGTATGGACGTCAACCTGAGGAGTGGGGGGACTACGACATGGGGGGACACAGGCTCCCATTTATACGCAGGGAGAAGGATGGGACCTTCCGGGATCCGCCTCCTCCTCCCGTATAAGCGGAAATAGGCTTGGAGTCCTTCTCTCATGCCCTAGCGCCCTCTCTGTCCGCCTTCATGGGAATGACTGGATGGTATCCACGGGGATGGCTTTTAATCCCCAACCCGTTGGTACCACTCTGCTTCTTGTGAATGTCATGAAGTGTCTTCGGCGGACACTCTCCACACCTTCCTGCTCTGGGATTCTTTTCTGGTTCAGGCAGAGGAACCGCACTCCTTCAGATTTCGGAAGTGCCGATCCGCCCTGCCTTCAACTTTTTCCCGTAGTAGGATAGCAGTAGATCAGGGACAAAGTTCATTACTGTAACCCAAAAGAATGTAACCTTCCATTTGAGTTATTTAATGAAAGTCTTTATCTCCTGTCTCTTTTTTGTTTTGTTTTTAGATCAGGGATAAGGCCCATTACTGTAACCCAAAAGAATGTAATCTTCTGTTTGAGCTATTTAATGGAAAAACCTTTACCTCCTGCCATTTAATATAATTTTGTTGCACGTGCCGTCATCTGCATGAAGTAGAAATCTAAGTTTATTTAACTCCTTACCTTCCACGGATGACGTCTCTCTCTAAGCGCAGATGGGCCCAATTAATTAGCCCATGCACTTAAGTGGTGAGAAACCCCTAGTCAAACATTGGAAATCTTCGACCGCTTCCTTCGCCAATCGCTTAGTCTTTCACGTCTTCCAACCGCATTCATCACTTCCCAACTATCCCTTCCCCTTTGACTATAAATGGGAAAGGATAATTAGCTGCTAGTCCATCCCTTTCTGACTTCTTCGCCATGGCAAGTAAGTCTGAGAGTAAAGTCATCATCGACTTAACCCTCTCCGGGACATCTTCTTCTTCGGATGATGATTTCTCCGTCTCTCCAGCCCAATCCAACGACATGGCTGGGTTGAGTCCTAGCGAGTTCTTAACACTCTATCCGGCCCCTCGCCTTCCTGCACCGTCCCCTCCTAGTCCACCCAGGCTTCCATCTAGGAGGATAGACTGGGACTCTATGACCCTCCAAGACTTCGCCTTGTACCGGAGAATGTGCAGGGATAAACTCGGACGCTCTTTGCCAATTGTCGAGGCGGAACCTTCATGTGAAAGCCGAACTGCTTCCCCAAACCTGCTGAAGTCTTCCAACAATGGTTCTTCATTGAAGGGAGCAGCTCCCCGTCCTGGGACATGGGAAGACTATGACATATGGGAAACTGCTGATTCATCAACGTGTCCCTCGTCAAAGAGAAGGAGCCCATGGAAGGGTCCCCCACCTCCTTCTTGTTGAATGCATGGATGCAATAGGCCCTCCTTCAGTTCCTAGCCCCCTGCAAATAAAATTTCTTTTCTTTGTTTTGTATCAAGAGGCATTCACTTGTTTGGTCCAGGAGTTTTCCCTGCATCCCAAACTAAGGAATGTTCCTTAGTTTCAGAGTAGGAAATATCGTTGTAATTCAAAGATATAACCTCCGAATTAGCAATCGATGAACTCCCTCAATTTCTTTTCTTGTTTATCTTACTAAGAACCTTTATTGTGAACCAAAAAATGTAAACTTTGGCCCATCAATATGGTCCTTAATAGTCATTTCTTTGCACCTCTTCGAATGCAAGTACATAATTCATTCTCTATATAAAATCTCATCTCCCGGGGTTTGGGCATTCCAGGGGCACTTATCTCATCTGCCCCTTGCCTCCCCTTCCTCCGGGTTAAGGCATAATCTTATCAACCTTGGATCAGTTGAGCTCCAACCCTCGAAGTTTGTTTGCTCGGTTGATCTATGCTAGTGGAATACTAAGCTTCAGCCCTCGAAGTCTGCTTGCTATTCTTCCTGAATTCCAGGTTGTAATGGCCCTCAAAGTCCAATCCCAACCCTTCCTTCATTTTCGACGGAGGCATAAACTTCTCTACCTCCGGGGGG
>OOIL02001913.1:152441-170848 GCA_900332095.2 Cuscuta campestris | reverse complement strand
AAATCTATAGAACAATGAAATTGCAAAGGCACTTGGCTTTAAAGTAAAGAACAATTTACGGAAACAAACATCTTAAATTTAAAAATAGAGCGTTTTCACAAAATGGTTTCACTGATAAAATTTGACCAAGTGCTCTACATTCCATGTCCTATCAATTTCTATCCCCTTGGGAGTCACCAACTTGTAGGTACCTGGGCGAATAACGGCCTTGATGATATAAGGTCCTTCATACTTCTTAGCCAGCTTCCCACCCTTAGTTGGTTGACTTTTCTCTCGTTTCCTCAGAACCTAATCCCCCACCTGGAACGCCCTTGGTTTCACCTTGCTATCAAAGTAAGATCTCACCTGGCGACGATAATTCTCTGCCCGAATCCGTGCTTCATCCCTTCGTTCCTCTACGAAATTCAGCTCTACGGCCTGATTCTGTTCGTTCACCTCCGGGTCATGTTCCATTTCTCTGCTGGTGGGGATTACTACCTCAGCGGGAGCCCGGGCTTCGAAACCATAAGCTAAGCCGAAAGGAGTGTCACCCCTAGCTCTCCTTGGAGTCGTCTTGTATGTCCACAGGATTCTTGGTAGTTCATCTACCCATTTGCTTCCTTCTGAAAGTAGCTTCTTCTTTATTCCGTCTATGATTGCCCTGTTGACGTTCTCCACTTGTCCATTAGCCTGAGGGTAGGCAACAGACACCTTTGTATGCTGAATTCCCAAAGTTTTGAGGAAGTCTTGAAACTCTGCTTCCTCAAACTGGGTTCCATTGTCAGATATGATCTGCCTCGGGACCCCAAACCTGCAGAGTATATTTGTTCCGACGAAGTCGATCATCTGCCTTCCAGTAATCCCAGCAAGTGGCTCAGCTTCCACCCACTGTGTGAAATAGTCTATCGCCACCACAATCCACCTTGCCTGCCCAGCTCCTTTCGGCAGGGCTCCCACAATATCAACCCCCCATCTTGAGAAGGGAATCACAGAGCTGATGGGCGTGTAATTCGTGGCTGGCCTCCCGGGTATATTCTGGAATTGTTGGCAGGTCGCGCACTTGCGCACATACTCTTCGCTATCCTTCCTCATCGTTGGCCAGAAGTATCCTTGGATAATAGCCCTTCTGGAAATGGAGTAAGGACCCTGATGTGCAGCACATAATCCTTCATGTATTTCCTCCATTAGTGCCTTTGCCTCTGCTGCTCTGAGGGAACGGAGTAAAACACCGTTGTAAGATCACTTATAGAGGACTCCATCCTATATCTTGTAGGTAGGTTCCCTCATTCGCAACAGACGTGCTTCTTGGGGATCCTCCGGGGCTTCACCGTCCTCAATGTATTTGGCCAACCGGTCCAGCCATTCCGGGGGATCAGCTGATACCCAGATCACCTCATTGCTGTTAAGACTCGGGGTTACCAGCTCCTCGACGGTTGCTAATTTGCTTATGTATTCCGGTGACTCTGCGCTGAGCTTGGATAGAACATCGGCCTCCGCGTTCTGGGCCCGGGGTATATGTTCAAGCTTAAACTCAAACCTCCCCAACATCTCTAAAGACAAGTCCCGATACCTCTTCATCCTCTCTTCCTTTGCTTCAAACTCCCCTGTGATTTGTCCCACCACTAATCGGGAGTCGCTGTAAACCTGAACCCCGGACACTCCCATCTTACTAAGAATCTTCAATCCGTTGATAAGGGCCTCATATCCAGATTCATTGTTGGATACGCGGAACTGAAATCTGATAGCGTAATAAATCCGGAATTTTTCTGGGGTGATCAAGACGATACCTGCTCCGCAAGATCGAGACCCAGAAGATCCATCAATGCTCATTACCCACCAGTCCTTTTCCACCCGGGTTTCAACCTGGGCTCTTGTCATTTCTCTGGCGGTGCACTCAACTTGAAAGTCGGAAAGTGCGTGCCCCTCGATTGATGGGCGCGGCCTGAACTCCACGTTATACTGACTGATGAAGACTGCCCACTTGGTCATCCGGGCAGATGCCGCGGGGCTTCGGGTAAGTGACGCCAAAGGCTCATTCGTGAGCACAACAATCCGGTGAGCCTGAAAGTACGGAGTTAATCTCTTCGTTGTCCAGAAGACCGCCAACATGGCTTTCTCCGGACGGGAATACCTTAACTCCGCATCTCTCAGGGTCTTGCTGATGTAGTAGACCGGATGTTGGGCCCCATGCTCTTCCCTTACGATCACAGTACTTATGGCACAGTCTGCAATTGCCAAGTATAGAGTCAAAACATCTCCAGGTTCCGGCTTAGATAAAACCGGTGGGCTTGCGAGATATCTCTTCAGTTCTTCGAATGCTTCTTGGCATTCCTGTGTCCATTCGAAGGCCGCCCTCTTCTTGATCACCGCAAAGAATGGGTGCGCCTTTTCTGCCAGCTTTGAAAGGAAATGATTCAAGGCCGCCAATCTCCCTGTTAGCCGCTGAACTTCCTTTGCTGTCTTCGGGGGTTCCATCTCCATAATGGCTCTTACTTTCTCCGGGTTTGCCTCAATTCCTTTCCGGCTGACCATGTGCCCAAGGAATTTCCCACCTTGAACGGCAAAAGTACATTTCTTCGGGTTCAATCTCCGATTTACTTTAATCATGATTTCAAAGACCTCTTCAAGGTCCCGGACATGGTCTCGGGCCTCTTTAGACTTGACAATCATATCATCAACATACGCTTCCATGGTCCGCCCTAAGACAGCCTTGAACACCTGAGAAACCATCCGGGTATATGTCGCCTCAGAATTTCTCAGCCCAAAGGCCATCACCAAGTAACAGTACAACCCTTCTGGGGTCATAAAACTTGTCTTTTCAGCATCAGCCGGATGCATCCGAATCTGATGGTAGCCACTGAAAGCGTCCATGAAGCTCATTAACTCTGACCCGGCAGTCTCATCCACCATCTGATCAATGTTGGGGAGAGGAAACGGATCCATGGGACATGCCTTGTTCAAATCTGTGTAGTCGACGCACATCCTCCACGAAGGGGGCTTGGGCTCCAGAACTACATTTGCCAACCAATCCGGGTACTGCACCTCCCGGATGTGCCCAATGCTCTGCAGGGTTGCTATCTCCTTCTTCACGAAATCTCTTCTTTCCTGCGACAAATTCCTCCGTTTCTGCTTCACTGGTTTAGCATCCCGCAGGACATTTAGGCAATGAAATGCAATCTTGTGATCCAGCCCTGGCATATCAGCTGGACTCCATGCAAAGACCCTCCTGAACCTTCAAAGGACTGAAATCACTCGTGATCTGAGTTCAGCCCCCAGGCCCTTGCCAATCCTGACCAACCTTCCCGGCGTGCCTGGCTCCAGTTCCACTTCTTCAATGTCGCCAGCAACTTCTACTCTGGGACATTTTTACTCAGCCCTCAGGAGCTGCGTAGTCACCTCTCCCAATTTAAACCCTCTCTCTCTTCACTTCACCTCACCAATTTTGTAACTCCCACACACTCACACATCCAACTCTCCCTCTTCTCCTTTGTGTGTTCGGCCAAGCATCCAGGCAAGGAGAGGTTCCGGTGAGTAGACGAGGAGGAAGAAGAGAAGGAGGTGACCACGAGAAACCATTCGTCGTTCAACGTTGTCAACCGTTCGTTCATCTTGTTCCATCATTCCGTCAATCCCTTTAATTTATTTGGAGGTGAGTAGTTGTCCCTCTAATTTTAGAACATCAAGTTATAATCTATGTTGTTATATTTATAGGAGTATCGTACGCAACCTATGTAGAATCTATGCATGTTCGTAGGTTAGCCATTCAAAAGTCACTACGTGAAAATCGTATATATTGGCCTAGGAATCACTAGGAATATATTCATAAATGTTTACATTATTGTTCTAAAAAGAATCAAGGTGTTAAGTTTGCAAAACGGATCAAAACAGAGCCAAAGACAGAAAACTGTCATCGGGACAGTCGACCGCCGCCAGAGACGGTGGACCGTTTCCCTCAGCCATCCCGACGGTCACCACCGTGAAGGTCGACCGCCGGCCTCGACGGAAGACCACGGTGGACCGTTTGTGACCCAGACCCCAGACCGTAGCCCACGGTCGACCGCCGGTAGGGAACGGTCGACCGTTTCGCGGGCAGAATTTCGGACAGTTTGTAGAACGAGCCCCGTTGACCATTTCGACTCAGAATCTGATTGTGTGTTCGCATTAAATGTTAATCTTCATTATGTACGTTATTTATATGATATATTATTGGCATCAAGCATTCATCATGTCCAATCTGAACACATGTATTCATCACGTTCATCCTAGACGCATGTCCTAGGTTTTCATCATGTGCATACCGTTGTAGGGAGGACTTTGTGTGCCTACTACAGCGGGCCCGTCCACCTATCTTGAGTGGGAGTGGGTTGCCTGCTAACTGATGACATAGTCGAAGCTATAATCAATGCAACATTTCGTCGCACCTATCTAAACCAAATATGTTCCTTGAATGAATTCGTCAATTGGTCTTTAATCCATTATGCCCACAAATGCTTCACAAAACAAAGTTTTGGGTAACGCATTCTCTCCCTAAACACGTGAGGGTGTGACTTGAGGAGAATTTCGGGGACGAAATTCCTTTAAGGGGGAGATAATTGTAACGCCCTACAAACCGGCCTAGTTTTAAATAAATAAATATTATTTATTTATTGAGAATCATTATTTTTAGTAATCAATATTAAGATTTCCGATCTCTTTAAATGGCTTTTCAAAGCTAATGTATTTTAATATAAAAAGATGTTTTAATAACGGACCTCTCAACATTAATTAAATGAATTAATTAATGATTGGGGTGGACCCAAAAGTTTGAAAATAAAGTTCTTAGAAAAATTATTTGAACATATCATTAAATTTGTTTTGACTGCCTGATTCCAAAAACACAAACGAATCTCAATTTGGACCCGTTCGGGGGGAAAACGTGTACCGTTCAGGCCAGATTTTAACATAACAGAGTAAAATAAAGTATGTAACCCCCATCATCCATACGCCACCCTTCATTTTCCCCACTTTAATACTCCTTCATTTCTCATTCATTTTCCCATTAAAACCCTCCATTCATGTCCTCAATTTAAACCCTCTCTCTCTTCACTTCCCCTCACCAATTTTGTAACTCCCACACACTCACACATCCAACTCTCCCTCTTCTCCTTTGTGTGTTCGGCCAAGCATCCAAGCAAGGAGAGGTTCCGGTGAGTAGACGAGGAGGAAGAAGAGAAGGAGGTGACCACGAGAAACCATTCGTCGTTCAACGTTGTCAACCGTTTGTTCATCTTGTTCCATCATTCCGTCAATCCCTTTATTTAGAGGTGAGTAGTTGTCCCCTCTAATTTTAGAACATCAAGTTATAATCTATGTTGTTATATTTATAGGAGTATCGTACGCAACCTACGTAGAATCTATGCATGTTCGTAGGTTAGCCATTCAAAAGTCACTATGTGAAAATCGTATATATTGGCCTAGGAATCACTAGGAATATATTCATAAAGGTTTACATTATTGTTTTAAAAAGAATCAAGGTGTTAAGTTTGCAAAACGGATCAAAACAGAGCCAAAGACAGAAAACTGTCATCGGGACGGTGGACCGCCGCCAGAGACGGTGGACCGTTTCCCTCAGCCATCCCAACGGTCACCACCGTGAAGGTCGACCGCCGGCCTCGACGGAAGACCACGGTGGACCGTTTGTGACCAGACCCCAGTAGCCCACGGTCAACCGCCGGTAGGGAACGGTCGACCATTTCGTGGGCAGAATTTCGGATATTTTGTAGAACGAGCCCCGTTGACCATTTCGACTCAGAATCTGATTGTGTGTTCGCATTAAATGTTAATCTTCATTATGTACGTTATTTATATGATATATTATTGGCATCAAGCATTCATCATGTCCAATCTGAACACATGTATTAATCACGTTCATCGTAGACGCATGTCCTAGGTTTTCATCATGTGCATACCGTTGTAGGGAGGACTTTGTGTACCTACTACAGCGGGCCCGTCCAGAAACTCTCGGGATCCCACGGGTTTTCATCAAGTGGGCTTTGTGTACGTACATGGTAGTCAGGCTACGGCTACCACCCGGTTTTCGCTAGTTCACTTGCGATGTTTTGTCGAGCCCGGGTCATTACCGGAGTGCAGGGGTGATCCTGACAAGTGAGACTAAGTCAGGGGTGTCCCTTATAGCATAAGTCATGCATCAAGTCATATTGTCATCATGTATGTTTCATGTCACGTCAACATTCAATGTGGTTGTCATCATCATGTACATTCCCCATCATGTTCGTATTCAACGTGGTAGTACATCATTTTGTTATACGTAATAGTATCCCAACAGGTGTAAATTAATCAGTTAGTAACATGTGGTTTTCCGTACGTTAGGTACAGGTATTAATATGTGTATAGCCATATGGGTTATCACTTAATGTTCTTTTGTTGGATTCACTCCTCAGCTTATGCTGAGCGCGTAGTTGTTTTTGCTACACGCAGGTAGACATGACGGTGCAGGTGCTAACCCTGGAGGACAGTGATGGTGGGAAGATGGGCGGCGCATGGACAAGTTCAATAATTAAATACATTAAATTAATTAATCATTTGGGCATGAACCCACCATTTGTCGTTTTACTCATTTATTTACTTCCGCTTTTACTCTACATTTATATCAGTCACGTTTTTGGGAATAACTCCTAACATTTATTTCACCAAGTAAAACAAATGTTTTCATAATAAATAGTCATTAATATCTCATCAATCAAACTTAACCATTTTCTTATTAAAAAATCATTAATGTTTTTGTAACGGACGGTTCTCGGACCACCCATGTAACCCTACCGGTCCGTTGGGTCGCGGGTGAACCGGGTCCACGGAGGGCGGGCGTTACAGGACCCCTGTTTCTGGGAGATCAGCATTAGAAAATACAATTGGCTCGGTTTTCAGCTTCTTACCTTCTGGGACCAGCACCTTGTTGACCATCGCCGCGTTGGCCCACTTCTTCCGGCTTGTAGCTAAGTCTCCGCCAGTATTCCCTCCAATGATGAAGTTACACCCGTGGTGTCTCTTCTGGCGATGCAGTGCGGGTTCCGAATCCTCCTCTTCGTCTTCAAGCCCAATGTGGCGTTTCTCCCGGGCCTCAGCCTGGGCCACTTCTTTATCTCTACGCTTTCGATTCTGAGCATTCCCGGGATTTCCCGCGTCACCATCTTGTACGAACTTCTTCAGATGACCCCGGCGGATTAGCCTTGCCATCTCATTCTTCAGAGTATAGCAATCTTCCGTGTTGTGATCATTCTTGCGATGGTAAGCACACCATTTTCCAGTGTCTTCCACATTGCAGACCTTCTGAGAATAGGTTGGGTAAGTCATGAGTCCCTGCTGTGCAGCGTGGGCCATGACCTCAGCCACTGGCAATGCGAAGACTAGATTGGCAGATTTATGCTTCTCCGAGGTCCCAGGACTTGCGCCCTTTGGGCCATCCGGGAAGCCCTGCTTCTTATTCTTAAACGGCTTCTTATTTCCCGTCTTCTCTTCTTCTTTAGGAGTCTTCTCTTTCTTCTCCTCCTTTCTTTCTTCCAGGGTCACATACCTCCCCGCTCGGACCATTGCTTCTTCGAAGGTATCCGGGGGATGAGTAGTAAGATCGGTGTGAAGGAGTCCATCCTGTAATGCCGCTGTGAACATAGCCAACCTTGATTTATCATTGGTTCCTTCAACCTCCCTGGACTCTTTCCTCCATCGGATAAGGAAATTCTTCAAGGATTCTCCATGCTTCTGTCGCACTGAAGCCAAGTGAGTGAAATGCTTCTTGGGACGGTAGTTCCCGGCAAAATGCTCTAGGAACTGTAGTCCCAATTCATCCCATGTCCGGATTGATCCGGCAGGGATATGGTTGACCCAATCCGCGACCTTGCTATCAACTGTCTGCAAGAAGCACCGGCACATGAGTGCGTCACTGGCGTCTACGGCAATCATCACTTGGACATAGCTGTTTATGTGTTCCTGAGGGTCTGACTCCCCATCATAACGCTTAACAAATGGCATTTTGAATCCCTACGGATATGGTTCCACAAAGATCTCCGGGGCTAAGGGAGTATTCGTACGGGTAGTGAATACTCGACCCTTGTTTATCTTCCTCTGCATCTCCTGGATCTGCTGCCTCAGATCTTGGAATTCACCAGCTTCCGGCACCGGCGGCCCCAGACGCCGTGGTGCTGGGACCCTGGCTTGGCTTTGAACCTCGTCCTCCTCCAGATTCCTCAATGACCGGACCAACAATTGGCTCCCGCCACGGCCGTTTTGCTGCCGGGGTTCACGATTAGAAGATGCCACCTGGCAGGCCTGGGGTCGTATCCAACCCTGGGGTGCCTTTTCCAGATTCTTCCCCAGCCTCTCACTAACGTGAGCTTTCTGGCGAGATATCCTTTCAAAGACAGATCCCCGCGGGTTCTCGTTTCCATCGCCGACGATCCGGCTTGCATCCTTAGCCCGGCCTTCATTCACCTTGTTATTCCGGGCCAATTCCTCCGCCCGGCGTCTGTCAATGGCTTGCCTCTCCCTTTCAACCTCCTCCGGATCATGGAGCTCCTGGAGGATAGGAGAACTCATAGTACGAAGGACCTGGCGAGGTTGCCCGGCAGGGATGTCCCGGGTACTGGATGGACCTAGAAGAGCCTTATCCAATCGCTCCATAATGTTGGCCATCATGTTAGCCACATTATTTAGTGCCGTTTCCAACCCATTGAATGGAACGATCATACCCTGTTCAGGGTTGTCACTCCTCACCGTTGACTGGGCGGAAGCAGCAGGGTTACGTCTCGTCCTTCGTCCGGCCATAATCTCACATCCTTATCTCACAGTAACTCTCAATGAAAGCACCAATGATGGGATTAACCCGATCAGATGGCGGACCAAGAACGTAATATGAATCAGGAAGATATAATCAGTCGATAATATTCTTTGATTGAGTATTGAATTGTCTCATGCTTTACAATGGCGGGTTCTCCCCCTTTTTATAGTATTTCTCATATTATAATTAAAATTATACAAAATGAAAAGGATTATGGAGATCGTGGGGTTGTGATTCCCTCTTTTCCATTCTCGTTCTCTTCCCACTCCGTCTATGACCCAATGACGTGGGCCACGTGTCCCACTCCTTTCTTGGACTGGGTCACCTTAATTTATTCCATGACTGGGCCGTCTTTCTCTATCTCCATATGCGCACTAATGGGCTCGGCCCATTATTTCCATCTGACTTTATACCTTTTGGGTTATTATAGGCCTTTATTTGGGCCTCAAGTCGGGTCTACCAGACCCGATATCCATCATATATATATATATATATACATACATATATATATATATATATATATATATATATATATATATATATATATATATATATATATATATAGGGGCCGGTTCCCGTGAGAATGCACTTTGTGGAGAGAAATGAGAATAAAATCTAGCCGTCGGATCTGATGCATCGTGTGGCTCAGATTGCATCCTGCGCTCAGATTTTGAGATAGTGCATTTTTGAAGGTTTATGGTGCATTTCGACGTGATGCATTTTCGCACCATTTTGGTGCATCTAATTTTGATGAAATCTTGACCCTTAGATCTCACAATCTAAAGCACCAGATTCATTCTCATTTCTCTCCTAAGATTTCATTCTCACCAGAAACAATGCTCTTTTTGTTTTTAAAAGGTAAGCATTAATTGCGTCACACCAAATTAGGATCTGATTCCCCTAAAAACCCTTGAAGGGCATAAATGTAATTGAGAATTGTAAAAGAAATCGTGGAGATGTGATATGCATCCCCTTATTACGCAATTCAATGTTGCTACAGTATAGGCAAAAGTATTTCTATTTAAAACTAACGTTGAGAATTTTCTAGCGGCCATTCCTTTGTAAATTGTAATACTCCCACTGTCCCAAAAGGCTTGCCACAATTTTTTTGAACCATCTCAGAAACTTTAATTTATTTGAACGTTTTTCATTGATTATTTGATAAAAAAAGTATTATTGACAATTCTTATGTTGAAAAATTTTTCATGTTGTTTTAAAATATGCAAATTTTATTTTTTATTTATATGCCAATATTTAAATAAAATGAATTGAAGAACTTGATATTTTGTCTCATTTTTTGAAATGTAGCAAACATTTAGGAACGAAGGAAGTACATTCTTGGTATATTATATTATTATGTTTCTCGATCATTTTCTATTTTTTATGCATTTCTCGTTGTGCATTGTGAGCCTATAAAAATGTAGTACGCACGATAATTTACTTGTTCTTTAGATTTTATTCAAATTATATTCTAAGTGCATTATTGAATAATGACTTTAAGTGGGATCGTATGTGACAAAAAAGTCTGAGAATGTGTTGTATTCTGAATACGTGTAACACAAATTTGAGAAAAAATTTGCCTATGTGGGATTCAAACTCACATCTGTATTAAATACTGCTCTACCATTTGAGCTAATAGGCAACGATTTATATTTTGAAAGAGACTTTCATCTTTCACTTGAACTTATTAAATATGCATTTTGATCTATTAAACTTGGTATCATTCAACGTGTTTCTAACTCATATTCAAATGTATCACAAAATATTTTTAATGTATCATTCTTTGGACAAAATTCACTAACTAGAGTATATAAATGCATTATATTTGTGCCCGGAGAATTTCACCTTCAAGGCATAAAATGTGACTTTGAGAATAGTAGTGATTATCTTTTTACCTTGATTTATAGAATGCATTGCCTTTTGATGTAAATGCATCACCTTGAGTCTAGTAGTGCACTGTAACAAACCAAAGCAAACAAAAGCAAATTTGTAGTCGTAGAAAAAAAATCTTTAGTATAAAAATTTCAAAAATTATAATAACTTTTTTTAATTATAACATCTTAAATAAAAAGTAGCAAGAAAAAAATGACCAAGAAAAACTGATAAGAAGCTATTTAAAACCGGTAATGCACCACGCATGAAAAACAAAGCACAGTTTAAGCAAATAGTAAGAAAAAGTATAATGTACCAAGTTTGATAAACGAAGTGTCTTACTCCCTCCGTTCTCAAAAACACTTCCTCTTTCATTTTTTTCACTTCCAACAAAACACTTCCCCTTTCTATTAAAAAACCACTTTTACCCTTACTTTTTCATACCCTACCTATCACATCATACTTTTTCTCTAATAATCAATCCATCACACCTTACTTTTACCCATCACATCAGGGGCAAAATTGGAAGTCAACTATAACTTTACACTTCCTTAATTTGCCTTATTTTCAAAGTGGGAAGGGTTTTCCCAAACGGAGGGAGTATATGCCAATAGCAAAAAATTGGTAAGACAGCAGGCTTGAAAATAAACACAACCATTTTAAAACGTGAATGAATTAAGTTTCAATATCCATACTTTATTTAAAAAGCCATGGATTCTCAATTTCGTTTTCCCGCACATTTGGTGTTCCACCAAAATGGTAATTGTTCAGTCAATATGGTAATTACTCAATTAAAATGGAAGTACACGGGTCATTAATGGTGTTACCGTAATTAAGTAATTACTCATTTAAAATGGTAAGTAATTTAAAGTAATAATAAAATATTCAAATTCATAGGTGTTCTAATTGTAAAAAGGTAAGTAATAATAAAATATTTAAAGTAATAATAAAATATTCAAACGAGTATTCTAATTGTAAAAAAGTAAGTAATAATAAAATATTCAAACATAATTACACTTACCGTTAATAAATCAATTTGTTTTAACCAGTTTATACGAATGGTAGTAATTGTATTTAATTATATTTACTAATATATATGTAATAATATCTAATAACTTATTTCATTTAAAAATAGTAATTAAAAACGGTAATAAAAAATACATATAGAGTAATAAAAATATGTATAGAGTAATAAAAATAGGAAAACACATATAGAATAATGTACATTTTTAACATGTATACAAAAATGGTAATAAAAAATTATTAATTGTAGAGATGTTGAACATTAATGCAGCGAAACAAATTTGGGCAGATTCTTCATACCATAACTTGCATAAACAAAATTAGAAATTAAAATATAAACGAAAAATCCATTCCGTTAATAAATCAATCCTTTTTAACCAGTTTATACGAATAGTAATAATTCTACTCCCTCTGTCCTAAAACTTTCTTCCCGGTTCGCAAAACGAAGAAAAATCCCAAGTTTTTTCAATTGATTTTATTTAAATATTGGTATAGAAATAAAAAATAAAACATACATATTTAAAAACTACATCAAAAGTTCAACAAAATAAGTGGTGACAAGAATATTTTATTTTATCATATAGGCCATGAAAAAACCCAAATAAATATAAATTCCCGTGAAGTTTGAATAGTGCTCTGGGAAGAAAGTTTTAGGACGGAGGGAGTATATAATTATATTTACTAATATATATTAATAATATCTAATAACTTATTTCATTTAATAATGGTAATTAAAAACGCTAATAAAAAATACGTATAGAATAATTAAAATAGGTATATAGTAATGAAAATAGGAAAATACATATAGAGTAATGTACACTTTTAACACGTATACAAAAATGGTAATAAGAAATTATTAATGGTAGAGATGTTGAACATTAATGTAGTGAAACAAATTTGGGCAGATTCTTCATACCATAACTTGCATAAACGAAATTAGAAATTAAAATACATATAGAGTAATTAGAAATTAAAATACGTATAGGATGACTCCCAGCATCTTGACCTTGGAACCATGCTGGAATATGGACTGCTGTAGGTAAGTTGCCCCTAAATTGCTTAAGTTGAGAGACATGAAACACATCATGTATGCACGATTGTGCTGGCAACTTAAGCTTGTAAGCCACCTGACCAATAGTTGCAGCAATTTGAAATGGCCCAAAGTACTTAGGGGAGAGTTTGTTATTGCTTCTATGTTGAACAGATTGCTGTCTCTAAGGTTGCAACCGAAGCCAAACCCAATCTCCAACTTGAAAGCTTCTCTCAGATCTGTGTTTGTCAGTCTGGATCTTCATCCTATTTTGTGCACTCACCAAATGAGCTTTTAGTTGGTCAATCATCTGCTGCCTCTTTTGCAATCTTCTGTCTACTGCCTCTATCTTGGATTCCCCGGGAAGATAGGGTAAATACCAAGGAGGAGGTTGACCATAGACAATCTCATAAGGAGTAGCCTTAGTAGCAGTGTAGTAGTGGGTGTTGTACCACCATTCAGCCAATGGTAACCACATACACCAATCTCCTGGCTGATTCCCACACATACACCTTAGGTACATCTCCAAACATTTGTTCACTACCTCTGTCTGCCCATCTGTTTGGGGATGATAAGCTGAAGATAACAAGAGATCAGTTCCTTGGAGCAAAAATAAGCCTTGCCAAAATTGTCTTAAGAATACAGCATCTCTGTCACTTACAATACTCCTTGGCCACCCATGCAACCTAAACACCTGATCCAGATAAGCTTGGGCCACTTCTAAAGTTGTAAAAGGATGTTTGAGTGGAATGAAATGAGCATACTTGTTGAGTCTATCAACCACCACCAAAATCACCTCTTTTCCCATGGACTTAGGTAAGCCTGTAATAAAGTCCATGGAAATATCCAACCAAATTCCTTCAGGGATAGGTAAAGGTTGTAATAACCCTGGACTGGCAACATTCTCATGTTTAGAAGCTTGGCATGTTAAGCAGTTCCTCACATAGTGACTCACTCTCTTAGACATGCCTTTCTAGTAGAATAAGGTCTTTACCCTTTTTAGTGTGCCATCCCTTCCAGAATGTCCATGTCCCCCTTCAGGACTACCATGATGCCACTTGATGATGTTAGTTTTCAACTGCTCATCAGGACCTATCACCAATCTTCCTTTTCTTCTTAGATAGTCACCCTGATATGTAAAGTTCTTGATAGGATGAGACTGCTTGAGGGCTTGGATGATGTGCACCAGATTCACATCTAATTGATAACTTTCTTAAATTGATTTTCCTAGATCTGAGGACACCACTGAAATTGCCAGGGCCATCGACTCTGAACCATGTACCCTGGATAAGGCATCAGCGGCCACATTTTCCTTTCCACTTTTGTATACAATTTCGTAGAAAAACCCCAACAATTTTGATAACCAAAATTGCTGGAAAGGTGTGGAAACCTTCTGTTGTAGGAGCCACTTCAAGCTCTTCTGATCAGTCCTTATGATGAAATGGCTGCCTAACAAGTATTGCTCCCATTTTTGTACAGCAAGGACAATAGCCAGCAACTCCTTTTCATATACTGATAACTTTTGCCACTTTGGTCCCAAGGCCTTGCTGATGAATGCTATGGGATGTTGTTTCTGCATAAGAACAGCCCCAATCCCTTGTTTGGAGGCATCTGTTTCAATTTCAAAGGGCAAGGTAAAGTTAGGGACTGCTAGCACCGGGGCTGTAGACAGTGCCAATTTGAGAGAATCAAAGGCCATTTGTGCAGAATCAGACCATAGGAATGCTCCTTTCTTTAAAAGGTCATTTAGTGGTTTGCTGATCATAGCATAGCCCTTTATGAACTTTCTATAATAGCCTGCCAATCCTAAAAAAACTCCTTAGCTGTTTGATTGATGTAGGGGTTGGCCAGCTAGTAATGGCATCAATTTTTGTAGGGTCTGTCTCTACTCCCTTGGCAGAAATAAAGTGGCCCAGGTACTCCACCTTGTCACTCATGGAGGTACATTTACTCAACTTTGCATACATCACATTATCCTTCATGAGCTGAAAAACTTGTTGCAAATGGACCAAGTGCTCCTCATTGCTCTTACTGTATACCAAGATATCATCAAAGAAAATCAAAACAGATTTTCGGAGTAAGGGTTTAAAAACCTCATTCATCCAACCCTGAAATGAGGCAGGGGCATTGGTAAGCCCAAAGGGCATCACCAAAAATTCAAAATGCCCAGTATGTGTTTTAAAGGCTGTTTTGAAAACATCTTCGGGGTGGATCCTCAACTGATGGTAGCCAGACCTTAGATCCAGTTTGGTAAACACTACTGCACTTGCAAGCTCATCAATTAGTTCATCCACAATCGGAATTGGGAACTTATTCTTTATGGTCTTACTGTTAAGTTCTCTGTAATCAATACATAACCTCCAGGTACCATCCTTCTTGCCAACTAGTACCACAGGCGAGGCAAAGGGGCTAGCACTGTGTTGTATGATTCCTCTATCCAACATTTCTTGTACTAGTTGCTCAATAGCGTCCCTCTGCTTTAATGGATACCTATAGGGCCTAATATTAACTGGTCTAGCCCCAGGTTCTAAGGGTATTCTGTGATCGAAGACACCCCTGTGGGGAGGTAACTCGTTTGGATCTTCAAATAAACTGCTGAAGTCTTTCTTAAGGGCCTCAATCTTCATGTGCATGTTATCATTCTTGCTAGAGGAACTACACTATAACATCCTTGGAAACCCTTCTTCCTGTCCATTATTCATCTGAAGGAGACAAAATTGGATGGAATTAGCAAAGGTTTTAGACGTAGGCATCCCTTCCCTCACTTTTATCTTTTTGCTCATAACACCTTTCAATGTAAAGGGTTTGTTCTTCTAGTTGAATCTCATTGTCAATTCTTTAAAGTCCCAATAGACTGGCCCCAATGTTTCCAACCACTGTACTCCTAGGACCATATCACAACTCCCCAATGGAATTAGTAACACATCTGTTACAAATTCCTCTTCCTGCATCTTCCATGTGAAATGATCACAGGCATGCTCACAGGCTATCTTGTTTCCATCTGCCACAATCAGTGTCTGTCCAGGGACTTGTTTAATTTTACATCCCAAACTCCTAGCAGTATCCAAATTAAGGAAATTATGAGTACTCCCAGAGTCCACCAGAATATGAAGAGGTCTTTTGTTCACCAGGCCCCTAACCCTCATAGTTTGGTAACTATGCCCTCCTGTCAATACCTGTACAGAGATGCAAGCATCATTCCCTTCAGTCGCTGTAATAGGGTCAAGTTGGACCAACTCCTCCTCTAGGACATCTGTGGAATCCACCTCTGCAGGAATCTCCACAGCAAATAGTTGTTGTTCTCTGAAACTGCACTTATGACCTTTCTCAAAGGGCTTATCACAATAATAGCACAATCCTTTTGCTATTTTTTCTGCCCTGACGTCTGCAGGTATGTACCTGAAGCCTTTATTGGGTTGGAAATTGGCTGGCTTAGTTTGAGGAGTGGGTAGAAGGGGAGGTTTGGCAGAATTATGGGCCGGAGGTTTGTTGAGCTTGGAATATTTGGAATACTCCACCTCCAGTGATTCTTCCTTCAATCTTGCATACTCAATATCCTGGGCTATACTACTTGGCTTAAAGGCCCTAACATACAGCCTAATGCTGGCCTTCAGCCCTCCAATAAAGCAGTCCAAAATGTATGAGTCAGGAAGGTAATGGTTGTTTTGCACCAGTACAGACCTTAAGTCCTCAAATTCATCAATATAATCTTCTAATGATTCTTTCTGTTCAAGTTTTTTGAATTGCTCCACTACATTATGCCCCTTATCATCTCTGAACCTTGCACTCAAGTCTATGATAAACTCATGCCATGACACAAACTTTCTAAACGACAGATAGCTTGACATCCAATTTTCAGCCTTGTCAATCATATACAAACTGGCTATATCCACCCACTGATCCTCTGGTATTTTACAGAGATTGAAATATTTACCTGCCTTTTTGATCCAATTCCTCGTATTGCTTCCATCGAACCTTGGAAACTCCAGTTTAGGGTTGAAATTGAGTGATCTGCCATTTGATTGGATTCTGTCCCCAACTGATGTCATATTTCCTTCCTTCTCCTTTCCTGGATGTGTTTCCATCTTCTTCAAGATCATCATGATTTGATCAAGTTTCAGATCTTGTGCGTTGATCCGTTCATCGATGCCTGCGAATCTGTTCTCCGTGTTTTTCAATTGAGTCTCCATGGCTACAACCTAGGTCACCGATCGTGAATCCAACAAGAACGAGCTCTGATAACAATGTTATAGCAAGATAATCTTGCTATAAGGATTTGCAGAAATGGTGGATGAGACTTAATGAAGAAGAAGATCAGAAGATATTTTGGAAGGAGAGAGAAGGGAGAGAAGATATTTTGAGAAGAAGATTGTGTTATTCATGTTTATCAATGAGAATATACAGCAGTATTTATACACAAGCTTACAGCTACAACCTCTAACAACTTCTAACAGTACTACAACTGATTCAACTAACTACTAGCCACGTCAGTTAAGCCAGCTGTAGCATATTGATGTCCTATAGCCCCAATTGTGTCAAAATCCAGAAATTGAAAATGAAGCAATGACAGATAGTGATATTAGATACAAACTCTGAAGATTCTCCCTATAAATCGATTCCGTTTCAATAGAGGGTGCCGTTGAATCCAATATGTTTCTGGATCGTCGCCAGCCGCCCCATCATCACCATGAAGCTTCCGTGACGTCAAACAGTGTAATTGGCAAAGTTGCGCAACCTTGGCCATCATTAGAAAAGGAAACAGGGAGGGAGAACTGTGGAGTTAGTGATCACCTCATTGAGGTTTGATTCCATCCTGGCCTTCCAAAATAGGTGCAGCGCAAAAGGTTTATTTTGGGTTTCTGGCTCAATTGTTTCTTTCTTCCCCTTCTTTGGCTTTGGTTATAACTTCCTTGTAGTCTTATTACTTACTTTTGGGGTTCGGGTTGGTCCCCCCGAACGTGTTTTTCCTCGTTTACCTTCGGAGCTTTGGTCTAGTCCTCTCCGAACGTGTATGTTATTGGTTTCCTTAATAATACTTGGTAAGGGATGCCTGGACCTTACCCCACCGCAATAGGTGGAATTTTTCGGGTTAATATATATATATATATATATATATATATATATATATATTTTAAAGTTTTATTAAGAGAGTTGAAAACACACGTTCGGGGAGGACTAGACCGAAGCCCCGAAAGAAGGAATGAAAACAAAACACATAACTGCCCCATACAACATCAATACCAAACCTACATGTTCTTGCCTAACTTAAACCTCCCCGCGTTCAGCAGTCACTTAAGCCGATGGCTTCCTGCCCAGTAGTTTTCATCATTCCCGTTATACCTTTAAGATTTTGAGCCCAACCAAACTAAACAGGAAAAGTGGAATTTCTTCCAGTCCTCCAATAGGTATTGAGCCCCTAGCCGTTGAAGTCAGCATCATGGCACATCCATTTTTTGTTGCGGTTCACCCAGCACCATCCTTGGAGAAGTTTGAAGCATTGTTGAATAACACCCTCTATTGTGGATGCTTTATCTTCATAGATGTATACATTCCTAGCTTTCCAAAGGCACCAAGAAATGATCCCTGGCATGATAAGCCTAACACACCCCTTGAAGCTTTTTGTGTTGCCTGAGATCCACCACAAAAGGAGGTTTTGCTTAAAGGTGAGTGGAG
>OOIL02001913.1:125355-148660 GCA_900332095.2 Cuscuta campestris | reverse complement strand
GCTAAGGAGACGTCCATTTCTACACAAAATCTAGCCTTTGCCGGCGTCGCACCAATAACTATTTTAGTGTCCAGTTTGATAGGGCGCCCTAAGGAGGAGGCAATCGTAAAAAGAGCTCTGTGATCATTGAGGTGAACCGGAACCTGGGAGACCTCAACCCAAACCGGGGAGATTGGGTTGTCCTGTTTGGGGGAGTGGAGAGGGGACCATTTGCAGACTGTAAGCATCTTTCCCTGAATGTTCCATCTTCTTCTGAAAAACCATCTTTGATAGTCATTTTCATGCTTGAAAATGAAAAGAACCTCAAAGTTACCAAGCCGGCGAAGTTTGAATTCCCTGAAGCCACCTTTGATCAGGAAGTCTTCGAGAGTTGAGAGTGAAAGACGAGCACTGCTACGGCCAATGAGAGTTCTATTGAACTTACCGGCCAGTACATCTTCCTCAGCCGCAGAGAAGACTATGGAGGGTGCTCCCTTGTAGAAACCATTCAACTGACCTGGATTATTTGTGAAGTCCCCTTTTAAGAGATCTACAAAGAGGGTTTTACAGTTAGGAGGATGATGATAGGAGCTGAGGTTCCTGGAGGGGTTTCCGGTCGCCGGAAAAGATGAGAGAGAAACTCCGGCCATCACCTATATATATATATATATATATATATATCACTACAAGAAATGGCCTGAATTGCAACGGCCAAATCCGTTGCAATATTCATCGTATTCCGTAGCTGATGGCCAATTGCAATGGAAATTTTGTTGCAAATTTGCCGTTGCAAAAACCATTGTTGCAGATTTCTTTTTGCAACGGATATTCCGTTGCATTATCATTGCATCGGAAAATTGCAACAAAAATGTCGTTGCAAGTATTTGCTACGGGAATTTGCAACGGAATCTGTCGTTACAAATACATATATATATATATATATACATATACATATATATACATATATATATACATATAGATACATACATACATACATATATATATATATATATATATATATGTATGTATGTATGTATGTATGTATCTATATGTATATATATGTATATGTATATATATATATATATATATATTTGTAACGACAAATTCCGTTGCAAATTCCCGTAGCAAATACTTGCAATGACATTTTTGTTGCAATTTTCCGATGCAATGATAATGCAACGGAATATCCGTTGCAAAAAGGAATCTGCAACAATGGTTTTTGCAACGGCAAATTTGCAACAAAATTTCCATTGCAATTGGCCATCAGCTACGGAATATGATGAATATTGCAACGGATTTGGCCGTTGCAATTCAGGCCATTTCTTGTAGTGATATAAGATATACGATGAATATTTCTTTTATATATATATATATATATATATGTATGTATGTATGTATGTATATATGCTGAGTGAGTGTCGAGGCTCATATCTCCCCAGTAGGTGGCCGTCTACCCTAGCAGGAGGTGAAGGATGTCTCACAGGAAGTTTGAGCACCCAAGGCATGGTTCCCTTGGATTTCTTCCCAGGAAGCGTGCTGCCCGACACAGGGGGAAGCTGAAGGCATTTCCCAGGGACGACCAAACCAAACCATGCAGGCTCACTGCTTTCTTAGGTTACAAGGCCGGCATGACTCACATTGTGAGAAGAGTCGAGAAACCAGGGTCAAAGCTTTACAAGAAGGAGACTTGTGAGGCTGTGACTATCATTGAAACACCACCAATGGTAGTTGTTGGAGTGGTTGGGTACACAAAAACACCACGTGGCCTTCGCTGCCTGAACACTGTTTTGGCTCAACATCTCAATGAGGAGTTGAGAAGGAGGTTTTACAAGAATTGGTTCAAATCCAAGAAGAAGGCTTTCACTTCATATGCTAAGAAATATGACACTGAAGAGGGAAAGAAGGATATCCAAGCACAGTTGGAGAAGCTGAAGAAATACTGTTCTGTAATCCGTGTGCTCGCACACACCCATATTCGGAAGATGAAAGGATTGAAGCAAAAGAAGGCACACATTATGGAAATCCAGGTGAATGGTGGGACTATTGCACAAAAAGTTGACTATGCCTATAGTTTCTGTTAGTTCCAAATTGTGTTGGCATTATTTTTTGACAAACGAATAGATTTACCTAGAATTATTTTAGATGGTTTATTTAGACGTAGAGTCCTAGCATGTGAAGGAAGAGAAAGAGAAAAGAGCTTGAAGAGAGAATTCTAATCCTACTTGAATTCTAATCCTACATGGTTTACTATTCTTGAGGAGGAAGGCATAGTTAGACTCCTAAGCAAACTCTACCAAGGTTAATATACTCCATATATTATCTTCTCTCTCCCTGAGAGTTTGCAGGCGGAAAAATCCGAAACAAGTGAAGCAAATCCGAAAAAAGAAAAACAAAGTGCATAGTTCGATACTGCAAATTTTCTGGACAGCCCGCACTGGTTTAATCATCGCCGGAGATCCGACCGTTGGATTTTTCTGAAATTTTCAGAGAGTGCTCCCAACACAGAGGGCTTCAACGTGTCCAATTTTCACTTCAATCGGAGTTACGGATCTTCTGTTATTGATGTTACAATCTACATACTGTTGCTGTTTTTTTACAGAAAATGCAGCACTGGTTTTGTTGATGATCCGAGTACGAAATCTTGTCCGATCGTGCTGAAATTTTAGGAGGAGTCTAAGGACTCGTGGAGCTTCAATCTGAACGGTGGAGATCGAATTTCAACGGTTCAATCTCAAGTTATGAGCTTCTGAACAGCCTGCATATTTTTGTAGATCAAGGAGAATCTTTATTTGAAGGTGTATTGGAATCTACGTCCTTGAAGAAGATCTTTGAGAAGGTGTAACAAGCCGTGGAGATAGACGCAAACCAAGTTTGTCGTCAAGTCATTCGTAAGTAGACAAATCAATACATTAGAAGGTTCTGTTGTGATTGATTGTGTAATTCTTACGGTGATTTAGTGAAAGGGCTATTACACGGACGTGGGCCTTGCAGACGTAGGAGAATTTGCTCCGAACTGCGTGAACAATTCTGGTGTCTTGCTTGCTGTTTTTACTTTATATTCTGTGTGCGTGCTTGTGACAGAGAAGTGTTATAGCACACTGTTCGTCATCTGTTACTGGACAGTGCTGCAGCGTCTTCTCTGCAGCATAGTAGATTGTTTGTTTGCATAGCTCTTAATTGGTGATTTCCGCTGCGCCCCACGAACTTACAATTGGTATCAGAGCTTGGCAAGCTTAAGTT
This sequence comes from Cuscuta campestris, assembly GCA_900332095.2. Taxonomy (NCBI): domain Eukaryota; kingdom Viridiplantae; phylum Streptophyta; class Magnoliopsida; order Solanales; family Convolvulaceae; genus Cuscuta; species Cuscuta campestris. Next base: position 145,441 of record OOIL02001913.1, on the reverse strand, counting down.
ATTAGCTTGATTGATCTATCACCATGGGAGATATTCAAGAAGGTGCTAATGTTTTTAGACCTCCACTATTATGCGGCCATGATTATACTTTTTGGAAGTGTCGAATGAGAGCCTTTCTCAAGTCTCTTGGTGGACAGGTTTGGAGAAGCATAGAGGTTGGATGGCCAGCTCCTACTATGACCAATGCAGATGGAGAACTAATTCAGAAACCTTATGAAAGATTTAGCAAGAAAGAGAAGGATGCTGCAGAATCGAATGATCAGGCTTTGAATGCAATCTTCGAAGCGGTTGACAGAAATCAGTTCCGTCTTATCTCAAATTGCACAGAGGCCAAGAGAGCTTGGGACATTTTGCTTATTACTCATGAAGGCACTACTACAGTCAAGACAGCCAAACTTCAGATCGTGATGTCTAAAATTGAAAATCTTAAGATGGAGGATACTGAGTCTATCACAAATTTTCATGGGCGAGTTAGAGAGTTGGCAAATGAGGCTGAAAGGCTTGGTGAACTAATTACAGAAAACAAACTGGTGTTGAAAGTGCTACGGTCTCTTCCAGAAAAATACTCTATGGATGTTAAAGCTATTAGACAAACACAATGTCTCAATGTTATGTCTCTTGATGAACTGATGGGGAACTTAGAAACCATTGAGTTGGAGATGCATGAAGATCTACGACGTAAAAAACAACATGTCATCCTTGTTGAAAAAGAGAAGCAGTGTGTTAAAGACAGTGCTGGAACGTGCTGTGCTTTTCCAACTTTCCATAGTGTTGACGGTGACTCTGATAGTGACGTAGATCCAAGGGAGATGCTTATAATTGTTAAAGAAAAATTTCAAGAGTCTCTACGGGTCAACAAGAAAAAATGTTTGGAAAATGATAGCCTCAAACATGAACTTGCTGAATCAAAACGCGATGTGGAACAACTCATCAAAGAGTTAAAGAGATACAAAGGTAAAGTTACAGCAGAGGATGACACAGAGGATGATACAGAAGATGACACAGAGGTTGACACAGCAGAAGAGCTAGCTATTCTCCAAAGGAAGTGGGTAGAACTTGTTCAAGCCAACCAGAAAACTGTCCTAGAGAATCATCAGCTTGTTGCCGAGTGCAATAGACTAAAGGAGAGTATTTCAGAACTAGAAAAGAAGATTGAAGACTTAGAAGGGCAACAATCAGATCTCAAGTATGAATTAAATCAACTCAAAAACTTTCACAAGTGGATGAGAAGTGCTGGAGCAAAAGCTATTGAGGAACAAGTGAACGTTTCAAAATTTTCTGGAGACAAGACGGGTCTCGGATTCTCAGGTTCCGAAAGCAATCAGACCCCACTTGACTTGTTTGTTGATCGAAGAAAGGAAATTGCTCAAAAAGTTCCACAAGGAAGGAAAATAGAAGCTGCTGCATCTGCTAGAACATCTTCTGCCAAACCCGCTGAAGCATCTCATGAAGCTTCTGCTGGAACAATTTATGCAGCACCATATGCAAAAAGGCAAAGAGTTGTGACACAATCTAGCATGAGAAGACACAAGGATCATTATCCTAAACATGAAAGGTATTCTTATACTAATGTCTATGCTAATTATGTTTGTTTTTGCTGTGGAAAAAGGGGACACATTCAGAGGAAATGCAAGATTTTTAAAGAGCAAAGATATAGAAAAAAGAATGTGACAACAAGGATGATTTGGGTACCTAAGAATCAGTACAAAACAGGTGATAATCCTTGTGTGAAGGATGTTGCTTCTGATCAATGCCATGTTAATAGTGCAAGCTTGCATCAAGAAGAAAAGAAAACAGATCCCTGTGCTGTTAAGAGTGCTGAATCATCTTATAAGAGTGATGAAGTGACACGTCCTAGTCATGAGAGTGAGAAGTTTATGACTATGAAAAAACGGGCATTAGGCATGTGTAAAAGAGCATTTGATGGGAATCGGTTTGGTATACTCAGATCCCGCTTGGGTCTGTGCACACCCATCTCTACCTGATTTAGAAGATGCTCTAAGAGGTGTTTCATCTCCAGCGTGGAATGCCTTAGAGCATAGATGTTTTGCTGGTTATATACATGTTTCTTCTTCTGGCAGATTGTTACTTTTTCAGATGCATCGTCTGAGGGGGAGTCGCTCAAGTGTGGCACGGGTTGATGTGACAAAGTCTAGGTCTATTTTTATATTCATTATTGTAATGCTCAAGCTCGCTTGAATGTTACTCTTCTCTTTTTGCCCCAATATCCTTAATAAAACCTTTGGCATTTTTTATGCAAAAAAGGGGGAGAAGAGGTTCAAAACAGCTGAGATTCGTTTTGTCAAAAAATTGCCAAAGGGGGAGATTGTTAGTTCCAAATTGTGTTGCCATTATTTTTTGACAAACGAATAGATTTACCTAGAATTATTTTAGATGGTTTATTTAGACTTAGAGTCCTAGCATGTGAAGGAAGAGAAAGAGAAAAGAGCTTGAAGAGAGAATTCTAATCCTACTTGAATTCTAATCCTACATGGTTTACTATTCTTGAGGAGGAAGGCATAGTTGAGACTCCTAAGCAAACTCTACCAAGGTTAATATACTCCATATATTATCTTCTCTCTCCCTGAGAGTTTGCAGACGGAAAAATTCGAAACAAGTGAAGCAAATCCGAAAAAAGAAAAACAAAGTACATAGTTTGATACTGCAAATTTTCTGGACAGCCCGCACTGGTTTAATCATCGCCGGAGATCCGACCGTTGGATTTTGCTGATATTTTTAGAGAGTTCTCCCAACACAGAGGGCTTCAACTGTCCAATTTTCACTTCAATCGGAGTTACGGATCTTCTGTTATTGAAGTTACAATCTACATACTGTTGCTGTTTTTTTACAAAAAATGCAGCGCTGGTTTTGTTGATGATCCGAGTACCAAATCTTGTCCGATCGTGCTGAAATTTTAGGAGGAGTCTAAGGACTCGTGGAGCTTCAATCTGAACGGTGGAGATCGAATTTCAACGGTTCAATCTCGAGTTATGAGCTTCTGAACAGCCTGCATATTTTTGTAGATCAAGGAGAATCTTTATTTGAAGGTGTATTGGAATCTACGTCCTTGAAGAAGATCTTTGAGAAGGTGTAACAAGCCGTGGAGATAGACGCAAACCGAGTTTGTCGTCAAGTCATTCGTAAGTAGACAAATCAATACATTAGAAGGTTCTGTTGTGATTGATTGTGTAATTCTTACGGTGATTTAGTGAAAGGGCCATTACACGGACGTGGGCCTTGCAGACGTAGGAGAATTTGCTCCGAACTGCATGAACAATTCTGGTGTCTTGCTTGCTGTTTTTACTTTATATTCTGTGTGCGTGCTTGTGACAGAGAAGTGTTATAGCACACTGTTCGTCATCTGTTACTGGACAGTGCTGCAGCGTCTTCTCTGCAGCATAGTAGATTGTTTGTTTGCATAGCTCTTAATTGGTGATTTCCGCTGCGCCCCACGAACTTACAGTTTCTTTGAGAAGCAAGTGCCAGTCGATGCTGTTTTCCACAAGGATGATGTTAAATATAGTATGTATATATTTAATATTAATATTCTAATCATTGTTAATATGGTAGTTTCCTTGTACAAGATTCTTTCCGTAGTTAGGATTCCCTAGCTTGTACTATTTATACGAGGCTTAGCCCTCCGTTATTATTTGTAGAAAATAATTATTTCTTCATGGTATCGGAGTCTTCGTTCCTCTCTCTCCCTCGTTCGACCTAGTGCCGCTGCCAACCCTAGCAGCGCCTCCCTTCTCTCTCTTGGCTGAACACAACAGCCAGCATCACCGGCGGCCCCCAACAGCGCCGCCTCCTCTCCACCAGACTCTCTCTCTCGGCTTTTCTCTCTCCTGGTAGGCCCTCTCCATCGCTCTGCCATGTCTGAGAAAACCTCCGTCACCGGCACGTCGTCATCCTCGCCGACTCCCCACTTGGCATTCACAACTATTTCAAACGTCAAGCTTCATGTGCCGATCCTTCTCAGCTTCTCTGAGCCCAACTACAAGAAGTGAGGCCAGCTCTTTCTCCTCCTCATCCGCCGGTTCTCCCTAGGTGACTTTCTCACCGGAAAGTCGTCCCCGTCAAGCGCTGACGACGCCAAATGGTTTCAACTAGACGCCCTTATTCAAGGGTGGATCTTGTCTACGGTTAATGATGAGATTTGCGATCTCGTGCTCTCTACCACCAATTCCACCTCCGAGTTATGGAAATCAATCTACAATCTTTTATTTTAGCTTTTTGTCAGCTGCTCCGTTTTAGTTTAGTTGCTTGGCAGCTTCTTATTGTACTCCTTGTGTTGGATTGGTTTCCCATTTGGCCTGTTGTCGGGTTGGCCCCCCATGTACCTTTCACTTCTATTAATAAAAGTTTCTCTAATATATATATATATATATATATATATATATATATATATATATATATATATAACTCCCAACAATCCTCACACACTCCACTTCCCCCTTTCCCTTCTCTAGTTCGGCCAAACAACAAGTAGACAATGGGAAGATTCCGTCATTTAGACCTTTCGATTACAAACTGATTAATATAAACAATTTGAAACCCCGTAAATTCATAGATTAGTTAACACGGAAACATTGACGTTCATTTCAAAAACTTCCAACGTATTGATGATAATCAAACAGACAAAATGGGAATCAGCGTGCTTTGATAATAGTAGGCCAGATGTTAGGCATGTCGTAGCACCTACAAATTAATTTATTATTTTTCTTAACTCTTAACCCTCTTTATGAATCAGTATTCATTAAAACATATAGATAGTGTATTAAAAAACATAATCTTCTCAATAGCCCTTTTTCTTTGTCCATAATAGATCTTCTCATTTCATTTTTTAACAATTAAAATACCATAACTACCCCCACTTTATTTATTACACCTCACCCACCTCATTTAATACACTCCACCCATATTTCATTAAGGGTATTATGGTAAACTTTCACTTTTTTTCAACTCTCTTTAAAAACCACCAAAAGTCAAAATGAGAACATCTTAGGGGGACAGAGGGAGTATGAAATTAAACAGAAACAAGTTCTAGATAGATTTGACATAAAAGAAATGATTTAAAGTTTAAGGTAGAAAACTCATTCTTAAAGAAATTCAAACATATTTGTTACAAAATTAATTTCAATTTAATGCAACAAATGCAAACACTTACGAGTGCTAAAAGATTAAAAACTATTATGATTTCTAATTTTTTTTGAAATTCTCTCTTTTTTTATAGATCTTCATGTAGAGATTATTGTTTTCTTAAAAAACTTTAAAAATTTTAAATTTTTTATATAACCAAATTGCATCTAAAATGCTAAATTTGACATGAAATGTTTTTTTCCTAACCAATTCATGCTCCTAGTATGTGTATGAAAACATGCAAACAAAATTTTTTCCTAAAATATGCATAACTAAATGCAGAAACGTCCCCCCACACTTAAATCATGCAGTGTCCTCAATGCATGTAAATGATGAAAAAATGATGAACTTATGCACATATAAGATGAGACAATTAACAACATGAAGCATGAACAATAACAAATAGATGCAAGAATGTAGGAAGGGGATCATAAGATATGACAATTAAGCATGCAAGGCAGACAAAGTGCAAGTGAAGAAGAGGATAATAGAAAAGACAAAGGTAAATAAAATGCCTAAAAGTAAAAATTTAAATATCTGGGTTGCCTCCCACATAGGGCTGTCAATGGATAGCCGAAAATCCGATTACCGTCCGCATCCGAATCTGTTTAAAGAGGAAATATCCGCATCCATTTTAAATGGATATTATCCGTATTCGATTAAGGATATCCGATTACTAAACGGATACGGATTTGGTAATTGTATATCCGATCCGTTTAAAATCCGATCCGAATATACATCCGTTTAAAGAACCGTATATCCAAATATCCGATCCGTTATATATAGTTTTTCCTAATTTTTAATGTTTATATTTTGGTTCTCTATTGATATTTCAAAATATAAGAAATTTTTATATGCAAAATAAATGTGTAGACACATAAAAATATGTACAGACATATAAAAGTATGTGTATATAAGTGTTGGGTATATATATCTTTTTATCATATGAAGTTATCGTATAATATCATAAATCATGAAAACAAAGAAAATAATTATCTCATACCAAATTTTAGTTGATTTAATGATAGTTTAATTTGACTTTAATCTAATTTAAAATTAAAGTATTGTTTAATTTGATTTTAAAAACTGGAAACAGATACGGATATATCCGATATCCGACCGATATCCAGCGGATGCGGATGCGGTTTTGATTTTCAGTATCTGTCAAGATCCGTATCCGAATTCGATATCCGACAAAAATAAACGGATACGGATTTGGTAATGGCACATCCGATCCGATTATTATCCGTTTACACCCCTACTCCCACAAAGCTGCCCTCTTTTAGTGTCTTCGGCTAGACTGTTTGTTTTGCTCAGAACAATGTGGAGAATCCATATTGTACTCTTAAGAACCTGTGATCACTTAAAATAAAACTCCAAAGCAAACCAAATAGCGAATCACAAGGTTAAAATAAACAAATAGAAACTAGTTTTAGTGATATTCATAAGTTAATTTTCCAAATAAACACATAAAGTTCTAACATCATAGATTCTCAAAAAGTGATCAAGTTTCTGAAAAATTGGATGTTATGATGTGGGGTGATTACTTGCAAAGCACAAATAACTTGTTAGGCATGTCGCCAAAATTTGTTAGGCATGTCGTAGCACCTACAAATTAATTTATTATTTTCCTTAACTCTTAACCCTCTTTATGAATCAATATTCATTAAAACATATAGATAGGGTAAGTAAGGGTCGATCCCACGAAGAAAGATACTTTTTAGACTATGAAAATCAGTTCACTTGTCACTTTTATTGAATAAAAACTAACTAAAATCTAAAATCTAAACTAAAGGATATGGGGGGTTTGAAAGATAAAATTAAATGATAAAAATGCAAATTAAATGAAGATAAAGATAACAGATAAGAGATGGAACTACATCAGCAACTCGAACTCAGAAGAACACTCAGGGAGAAACAAACACACAAAAACAATCACACAATAAACTTTATAAGAACGTAGACAATAATAATTAACTTAAACCATTTTGAAAATACTTATAGTTTTTAATAGAAAATAAACTAAAAAAATATGATTAACTAATTAATTATGCCTTGATTCTGAAATCAAAATGCTAATTAAACTCAGGGTTAGGCTGAAGAAGAGGTCCACCAACGGTTCTTCCCTATTCTCCCATTCATATTAGCTTATGTTAAGACCAACCCTAACTCTAAACCCTACTACCCTTAGCAACCCAAAGACCAACCCTTAAGTTACTACTAAGAATAGCGCATTAAGATTTGTGGAAAACATCACCATAATAACTTTGCAGTAACACTACGGTTATTTAACAAAATCAGTTCGAGAACCTTGATTAGCAAAACCACTTAGCGAGGCAGTCAAAGCTAATCAAGTGACACTTAGTTTCTAGAAAAGTTCGGCTATTTAAAGCACTTCGGACTTTAAAAGAATATCAATTTAAACTGGATTAGGTCGCGATCCTAATTTGGTCCAATTTAAGTAAAATCTGGTGAATAATAGTTCTCAGAACACCATTTTGAGTTTAGATTTAACAGTAGCGTAGAGCTAAAATTTCTTCAAAGTCAAATTGATTCAACAAAAACAACCAAATCAAAGATTTAATCTTTTTTTATCAAATAAGTTGGCCTAAGAAGGTTTTATAATTCCAGAGACAATAATAAATCAATAAATCATATTTGAACAATTCAACATCAACACACAAACAATTCAACACTTATAATATGACTTAAACATTTAACACAAAATTGAAGTTGAAAACTAAAAATATTTAATAATGGATATTCAAATTGATTAATTTTGGAATTAAACAAAGTGAAACCCTAATTAAAAGAAACTAAAAAAATGAAGTAAAATAAACAAAGTACTCCCTTTGATTTGTTCTTCCTTGTTCGTAGATGGCGGCCAAGCTTTTCCAGGAGTCCAGCTTCTAAATTCTGCACCGTGTAGAGCCATGCCACTGTTGTATCGTCCATTATCCACAGCCGGAGTTGTCTTCGCCGGACCTAGGGTCGGAACCCTAGGCCGGCTCTGTTGCCGCCTGCTCCGATCTCCTCTGTGTCCCTCTCTCTCTGTTCTCTCTGTATGTGCCCCCTATTTTGTGTGGCCTCAACTTCTTTTATAATTGAAATGAGAAGAGATTGAAATGGAGGAGAAGTCTCCGTGCGGTCTATTCCTTCGGCCAGTTCGGCCATCTAATGTTTGCTACTTTGCTCCTTCACGTTTCCTTTTTTTTTTCTTTTTTCTTTTGTTTTGACATTTCAAAGATATAAAGGATTTGGTAAATGGATTTCAATGCTCCTTATTAATCGGGCTGACTTTGATTTTGGCCCAATCACTTCTTCCTTTCTTTAATTTGGCTCCAATCTCCTGAGTTCCAGCTCTTCATTTCCTTCAACTTTTGATGTTTTAAAATATATCTAAAGAATTTTGTCAAGAAAAATAACACTTCCAAAAATAATTATCAAAATAATAAAAATGCTCAAAATCATGTATTTTATGTATAATATGCAAACAATGGCCTAAAATGCTAAATATTACTCCCTCCGTCCATCTAAGATCTTCCCATTACGCGTTACGAGGCTTGACCGATTTTATTTTTAATTCAATTTAATTGATTATAGAAGTAAAATTTTAAAATAAAATTTATATAGTAATAAACTACATGAAATGTTCTACAAAACTAGAGGTGACAAGACTATATTATTTTTCAAAATGACTAGTAAAAATAAGCAAACAAAGTGAGTAAAGTTTGACTCCGTAAATAGTGACTGGGAAGATCTATGGTGGACAGAGGGAGTACAAAATATGCTCATTTAGGTATAAAATGCATATTAAATATATCAAAAGTACTAAGAAATGAAAGAATAAAATACGACATTTTATGACTTAACACCAGATGATCATGGGCAGATATTATCGTTAATAATAGTAGGCCAGATGATCATGGATCCTGACCCGGATGATTGGAAGATCGGCAGCGGATTAACGACAGTGTGGACCCTATTCATTATCTATTTAATAATATAACCGTTTTGGGCTTGAACCCACTATTGTCGCACTTCTTTATTTAAGACTTAACGATTATTATTTACATTTACTTCTACTATGAGACATTTTACAAAGGGAATTTACTCCCGTCATTTAACAAAGTAAATCAAGGATTTTTCAGTTACAAGAGCAATGAAAGGGTTTCCTTGTACATGGTCCGACAAACCGTCTATGTAACCTCTCTGGCTCGTTGGGCCGTGGCGAACCGGGTTCGCAAGATGGAGGGTGTTACAAAAACCTTTCCACGACTAAGACTTTGTATAACGTAGATCCTTTTGTCCCATTGTCTTAACTTAGTGCAAGGGATATAAAATAGCCAACTTGTAGCCATCAACTTATTTACTGATTAACAAGTCTGACTGATGAGAACGGATGTCTAAACTCATCTCAGCATGGCCATGCATTTCCTCAGTCATACTTATTAGTGGGCCCCTACAAGACATTATTCTGCTAAAGTAGCAGTTACAAATTCTTTGTACGTAATTTACGTCTTCGAATACGCGCAACGGCATGCCCAATACAAAGCCTGTGTACCATCCTTGTTTCACACAGCTTAGGACAATGAATCAAAGCATACGGGTTCACGCATTCGAAGAATGTAATACTTCAAGTCTAAGGATCGTTATACCAATAGTCGCATTAAGGACACATAGAGCATAGACTAAAAGTCTAGGCAATATCCTTAAGGTGGGTTAGGTCTGGCATCGTATTATTAACGATAATATATGCCCGATAGTAGAAGCAAACACTCCGTCATTGACCAAGAGACTAGGTAAAACATCTAACTCTCACTAGTCTCACACGCACTAACGATATCCCACTCTCGTTAAAGCTTCGACTATAGACCGTTTATAATTATACTAAGTGACAAGATGCTAGTCTTAACATCAGAAGAGTCATTCTGATAAACGTCTTATAATCTAATTCTAGGAATGCAATTAAGCGTTTACATTAGCAGGAGATGTTTATAAACTTATTATATCTGCCTTTACATGATAGAAAATATCTAAGATATTACAACAACAGTTGGCCATAAGGGCACCAGCTCCAACACTCGACCCACCAAGGGGTGGACGCAGTGTCACGAAAGACTACCCTCCAAGGGTATTTCTGGCCCACTATAGTAAAGGATTGCGCAGACTTCGTAAGGACGTGCAAGGTTTACCAAGAGTTGCAAAAGGTACCCAGGAGACATTCCACGAACTACACTTCCATCAGCACGGTTGTTCCGTTCGCGCAGTGGGGTGTGGACCTAGTTAGCGCTCTCCCTAGAGGCACCGGGAACGTGAGGTACATCATAGTGGCAATCGACTACTTCACGAAGTGGGTGGAGGCGACGCTGCTGGCAAGTATAACAGGAGCTCAGTGCCAGAAGTTCCTCGCCAAACAAGTCATCTGCCACTTCGGTGTCCCCGAGCATGTGATCACGGACAACGGGACGCATTTCGAGTCAAAGCCCTTTAATGACTTTCTTGAAAGTTGGGGGATCAAACATAGCTATGCATCGGTCGGATACCCGTAGACGAACGGGCAAGTCGAGAACGCTAACCGGACGATCATCGATGGGCTGAAGCAAAAGTTGGAAGCCTGCAAAGCGCAGTGGGCGGAGAAGTTACCCAACATCTTGTGGACTTACAGGACCACGCCCTGGAAAGCGACTGGGGAGACCCCCTTTGCGCTTTGTGACAGGTTCGAGGTAAGGGCACCAGCAGAGATCTCCGTCGCTACTCATCGCGAGGAGATCTTCGATCTCGAATGAAATGAAGAAGCTTTGGCAGCAGAAATCCATCTCGTCCATGAGAGGCGGGAAGCGGCCTTCATACGAGTAGAGAATTACCGAAGGAAGGTGAAGAGCTACCATGATGGACGAGTCCGCGCGCACCGCTTCATTGAGGAGACTAGGTGCTACGTAAGAGGGCGGTAAGCCGCCCCTTAGAAGGAGGGAAGTTCGCTAAAAACTAGGAAGGCCTCTATATAATCAAAGAGGTGGTGGGTCCTTCAACATTCCATCTGCAGATGCCCAGTAGAGGAGATGTGCCCAGAACATGAATGTCGAGAACCTCATCAAGTTTTATCACTAGAACCTTGTTGTACACGAATCCTCAAGAGGGAACCCATAATCCTTTGTTGAATTCAATGAAATGAAATTTCTTGCAAAGAATAGAGTCCACTTTGGCCATACTCGGATGTTTTTCCCAGATGAAGGTCAAAGATGCGCGCTCGGCTACAACCTCCTCAAGGAGAATGGCCGAGCGCGGACCATACCCGGATGTTTTTCCCGGATGAAGGTCAAAGACACGCTTGGTCCCAACCTCGGCAAGAAGGATGGCCGAGCGTAGACCACACCCGGATGTTTTTCCCGGATGATGGTCTCAAGACGCGCGCTCGATTCCACCCTTCCCAAGGAGGCCGGCCGAGCGTAAACCACACCCGGATGTTTTTCCAAGATGAAGGCCTAAGACGCGCGCTCGGTCCCAACCTCCACAAGGAAGATGGCCGAGCGTAGACCATACCCGGATGTTTTCCCCGAATGAAGGTCTCAAGACGCGCGACCTAGATGTTTTTCCAAGATGAAGGCCTAAGACGCGCGCTTGGTTCCAACCTTTGCAAGGAGGACGGCCGAGCATACACCATACCTGGATGTTTTTCCCGGATCAAGATTAATGCAAAAGTGACACTTAAAGCACGAGAACAATACTTAAAAACACGTTCATATCTTATTAATCCCGAAAAGGGGCAAATAGATGGCGCAAGCGGCTAACAAGAAGTCAATACATAGAAACATAAAACTTCAATGCTACCCGCCGCAATTCCACCCTCAGTGGCAAGAGCATTGCGGGGGTAGGGAGAAGGTGAAGGAGCGCAACCGACAAAGGAGTTTCCAGCAGATTCTCCAAAGCTAGGCGAATCAGGATCTTCGATGGACTGGTGGCTTGGATGGTGAGACGCCAGGGACTCACGCTCGGACCCTTGACCGGACGAGTGAGAGGTTGACGCCTTCGAACCCTGTGGTTCGGAGCAACCGGGGGAGCGGTGGTCGGCTCACCGTGTAACACCCTAATCTGTTCTAGTCTGTAGCCCCTTTCGGACTAAAGTATTAGCTTGGAAATCGTAAAAATTTAAAACATTTTGTTACAATATAAATAACTATTCTTGGGCAACAACCACAAACTTGAGATTTTGGTTGAGTTGGTTACTTGACATGGTATCAGAGCCTCATTGACTAAGAGGTCATACGGGTTCGAAATTCAGCGCCCCCCAGTTTAAAAAAAATTAAGGTTTGACGTGCAAGGCTCGAAAAAGATTACGCCTGCACGTGAGGGGGCGTGTTAGAATATAAATAACTATTCCTGGGCCACAACCGCAAGCTTGAGCTTTTGGTTGAATTGGTTCCTTGACACATTTCAAACACTTTTATTTATCATAATAATATTTTTCATAACATAAACAGTACGGAGTTCTCAATATCGCGGAATTTTAACAAATCATAATCACAGACATATTTTATTAATGTATTTCAATTCAAAACCATCACATCCATTCCGACAATCTCGCATACGTCTGACTCTAGGATCAAGTCATTCTTTCTATTAACCTGCGTGTAGCAAATAAAACCTACTACACACTCAGCGTTGAAGCTGAGTAAGCATATCTAATGCATCGAACATCCATATACATTGAATCTCAATTCACAATCAAATCATTTGATATCATGCACATAATGTTCAATTCAAACATTCAATAGTCAATATTCAAAACTCATCTCATTGTACAACATTAAACATTTATATTCATTCTTCATTTCAAATAGTCATACTGTCAACATTCAACAATATCCTTAAACTATTAATTCTCCATTTATTCTTAATTTGGGTCCATACTCAGGTTCCCAATCAAGATCACACAATAAGTCAACATGTTGGATTTATCTCTATGAGATTTATCCTAATTATATTTATGGGATATAAATACATATTTTATTTCGGCCCAAAGCCCAAACAAAATACTCCCTCCGTCCCAAAAAGATTTACACGTTTCAAAAAAATTGTGTCCCACAATCCCTTACCCATTTCTATTAAAAAACCACTTTTACCCCTTACTTTTTCAAACCTTACATATCACATCATACTTTTTTCCTAATAATCTATACATCACATCCTACTTTTACCCATCACATCAAGGGTATTTTTGGAAAGTCAACACAAAATTATCCCTTCCTTAATTTTAACTTTAGTCAAAATGGGTAACACTTTATGGGACGGAGGGAGTACATATTTTATTTTGGACCCTAATTATATTTATGGGATATAAATACATATTTTATTTTGGACCCTAGCTCTGGCGAAAATCGGCCCCCCTAGCTCTCCTTCGGCGATCTTCATTTTCCGGCCAATATGGCCGGCCAACGGCCACCGGACCCTCCCCAACATCCTCCTCACGTCCAGCCGGTTCTAACGAGCCCCTACACGTCGGAAACATCCACCGGAAACGCCCCCTCTGCTGTGGCGATCGCTGCTTCCAAGCCGCCCTTTTTTCTGGCGACCTCCGGCCATGCCCACGTCCCAGGTGATTTCTCTCTTCTCCCTGGCAGTGAGACGATCACAGGGAGCCATTTTTCAGGCGCAATTATCACTGGAAACATCTGCATGCAATCGGCGACCATGGCGGGTCTGGCAACCGGGTTGCCTCCTCTTCCTCTGGTTTTTGCCCCATCCAGCGTCACGCACACATCCCCAGACGTTCCTCCGGTCCAAGCGATTGCAACATCCTCCTCTCCCACGGATTTGGTGCATGGAGGTCCAGGGCCAGTTGCTGCACTTACGGCAATAATGTCCCCCCAACCTACTGTTTCCTTTTCTCCGGTGGTGCTTCCCACTTCAGGTCTCTCTACTTCTCCTTTGCATGATTTTGTACCTATGCAAGAGGCCTTGGTCGTGGAACACACTGCTGCCGCCTCACTAGCTCCTTCTCACACCTGCGCGCCAGGTGTTTGTGAAATTGCCACAACGGGAAGCCCTTCAACAATGGGAGATTATTTTAAGGTGAAAATACCTCTTGCTGCTTTTAGTCATTTCAACTGGAAAAATATTGATGGTGCTGAGCTTAAAGGCCTTCTTAGTGATGAAACCGCCATGTTGCATGTCCCTTTGTCCTCCTTCTCTCAATACAAACGCTTGAATATTCAAGGAGCTGTAATACTTTCATTAATGGGGCAGGATGGGATTCCATATGGGGATTATCCAGTTGATGAAGTGCTTCGCCCAATCACCCAGCCCCATTTATTCCAGCCTTTCAATCTTGAGCTCCCAAAGGAGAAGGAGAAACGGCTTGCCCATGGGGCTGCTACTCCAGGTGAAAATGCCGCTCTTACCTTAGCTTCCACTGCCAAGACAAGTATTTTGGGCCCTGGACCACATCATGCAGCCCCTATAGTGCATACTGTCACGTCCCATGTACGGCAAGGAGGAGAAAAAGGGGTGTCTTTTGCCCCTACTTTGGAGCCTAAAGAAAATCATGGTATGCCTCCTCAAAAACCAGTTGCCAATAAGGTTGTGGCAGTGGTTTCCCAAGGTACGCCAGCTGTACAGGTTCCCCATGCTGCACGGCCAGGAGGACAATCCAGCACACCCAAACTCTCCTTTGCACAGGCCGTGGCAGGTGCTTCAAACACACCGAAGTCTTTCGCTCAAGCAGTCACTGGGACGTCTACTACAGGTATTTCTTTAAGGGCTAATGCTTCTCGCCCCTCTTCTATTTTACCTAATGTTGTTGTTGAGGACAAAATCCCCACTTTTCATAGGGGTACTCCCGGAGTTGTTTTCAAAAAGTCTGAAATGCAAAAACTTTCTCAATTGGATAATTTTCTTCTTATTGGTAAATTTTCACATGGTCGCCCAGAGATTGCCACATTGAGGAAGTTTTTTGCTGAAAAATTTCTCCTCCGGGAGTCTGTTCAGATTAGTCATCGTGACCCTCGCCATGTTATGTTATTATTCACCCATCCTCAAGACTGTAATGATATTTTTATGCAAGGGCAGATTCAGTTTAACGGACAATTTCCTATGAGACTTTTTCGATGGTCTCCGGAATTTAATGTTAAAACTGAATCTTCCATTGCGCCGGTGTGGGTGACTTTTCCTAATCTGAGGGCTGATTTATTTAATGAGAGTGCCATCCACCAGCTTTGTAAGCCCATTGGGAGGTGCTTTGGGAGGTGCTTGAAAGTGGACGTTGCTACGTCCACTTTCTCACGCCCCAATGTGGCTAAGGCTCGGGTGGAGATAGATTTGTTGCAGCCTAGGATAGAGCAAATTTGGATTGGTTTTTCTGATGAGCCTGGTGAGGAGGATGTGGGCATGTTCCAACCCGTGGAATATGAACGCATTCCAAAGTACTGCACGGCCTGTTTTAAACAGGGTCACGATAATTCTTCGTGCAATACTTTGACTCCACGTCAGCCTGATCAGAGGACAGCTGTTGTTGTTCCTCAACCTTCTACGACTGCACCCATGAATACCCCACCTCCTCAACGGAGGCGAAGTAGGAGTCGGGTCAGGCGTCAAAGGGAGGGGAAAGGTATTGCTTTGGATGATGCAGGTACAAGAGCCGGTGGCTCCCATCGGGAGGAGTCACAATATGTTTGGAGAGAAAAGACGGCAAAAGGGTCCCGACCTATTGAGGTCGTGGATATTGATGCGGTTTAGGTAAGGGGGAGGGACCCTCATCCAGCTTACACGCCTTTGTGCCCACTTCTTCACATCCCACCCCGAATGTTATTATACCTGATGCTAGTTTAGTTCCTTCTACTATTAACGCCACTACTCCCACACCTGTTGTGGTTGAGCAGTCGGCGTCCCCGATCGTTGAGCCATATGTTCCTCCTACCGGAGTTGAGCAAGGCTCCGTTGTTGCTTCTCTTCCTCTCTCTACTTTTTCTTCTTCTCCTATTGTACATGTTCCCGATCCTCAACCCCCCGAGCTGGCTCTGGCTATGTCTAATACTTTTGATGCTTTGGGGGAGATGGCTAGGGACAGTCATGAGGGCTACGACTTTAATACTGCTGCATCCTCCATTCCTTCCAATTCGGTAAGGAAGGAGGATGACGATTGTAGTTCGCAGACTAGTGACGGGTCCATGGGTGATCATTTTGAGGATCCGACTGACATTGCCCGGGATCTTGCAGCGAGTGGTGTCTCCCCTGCAAGGGAGGCTCCGACCACAAGGGGTAAGTCGGCTAAAAACGCTCGAAAGGCAACAGAGCACAAGACGGGGGTGCCTCCTGCTCCACGCAGAGTCACCCGTTCCACTTCTTCTCGTTCTCAATGATGATGCGGTTCCTTGTTTGGAACGTGAGGAGCATCACCTCACAGGATGTCCTTTCTAAGATTCGAATTTTACTTAAGCAGCACACCCCAGTGTTGTTAGGTATTTTGGAGCCTATGAAGGCATCCTCGCAGATTGACTATTATAAGACACTGTTGGGTTTCACGGGAGCTAGGTGTGGTGCGGATGACCAAATCTGGCTCTTTTGGAACTTTGACATTGCGCCGTCCATTCATTTTATTTCTTATTTTGCACAGTCACTAACCTTTTCTTTCTCTCACCCTTCTTTTCCTAACCCTCTTTGGTTGTCAGTGGTTTATGCTAAATGTAAGTACAAGGACAGGGAGCCATTGTGGGAATATCTTAGAGAGACACATGCTGCTCTCTCGGCTGACATGGCATGGGGGGTGGTGGGTGATTTCAACTGTCTGCTCGATCCCTCGAAGAAGAAAGGCGGCCGGCCGTATGCTCTAGTCAAATATCGGCCATTTGTTGAATGCGTGGAGGATTGTGGACTGGTTGATTCTCCTTTCACAGGGGAGGATTATACCTGGTTCAACAATCGAGTGGGCGGCGTGGAGATTCGGAGCCGGATTGATCGTTTGCTTTTTAACCAGCCGTGGACAGATATGTTCTCTTGTTTGGTGCATCACTTGGATAGAGTTGGATCTGATCATGCTCCTCTGTTGGTGGAGTGTAAGTCTCATGAACATCCTCCTGCACGGCCTTTCACTTTCCTTAATGTCTGGACAGAGCACGAGGATTTTCAGAAAGTGGTAGCCAACTCTTGGAGGGAGGACATTACTGGCAATCCCATGTTCGTATTTGGTGCTAAGCTCAAGCGTCTGGCACATAGCTTGAAGAGATGGAACCGAGACACCTTCAGTCACATCTTTGATAGGCTTAAGCTGCTTGAGCAGGATGTTCGGGATATTGAGCTACAGCTGCAGACAGATTCATAAGATGAGACCTATATCGAGTTCAAGCGGCGCTCTGCACTTTTGAAGCGCCAGTATCGTATCGAGGATGAGTTTTGGCGGCAGAAAGCCCATGCGAAATGGGTGACGGACGGGGAGAGGAACTCGGGGTACTTTCACTCTGTAGTGAACGATCGCCGGCGGAAGCTCTACATTCACCGCATACAGGATGATCATGGGCAGTGGGTCACGGAGAGAGCTGGGATTGCGATGCAGGCGATTACCTTTTTTCACGCCATGTTCACTGCAGATCCTAGTGTTACATCTTCGGCCTTAGACATGATTCCACGGCTGGTCACTGATGAGGATAATGATTGGCTATGCGCTGTTCCGGAGATGGAGGAGGTCAAGACTGCGGTCTTTGCTATGGACTCTAGGAGTGCAGCGGGTCCCGATGGCTTTACTGGGGCCTTTTATAAGGCCGCTTGGACGATCATTTGCACGGACTTATTGGCGATGGTACAGGCTTTTTTCTTAGGCCACGATCTGACTCGCCCTCTCACGCACACTTCTATTGTTCTATTGCCCAAGAAGCCCAATCCTGTGACCTTTGCGGACTTTAGACCCATCAGTTTGTGTAATTACTGCAAAAAGATCATCACGAAGATTATGGTTGTTCGCTTGGCTTCCGTGCTCCCCCGGCTGCTTTCCCCGCATCAGAGTGGGTTTGTGGCGGGGCGCTCTATCACTGATAATATTCTTTTGGCTCAGGAGATGTGTCACGGGATGTCATTCTGAAGCTGGACATGATGAAGGCCTATGACCGGGTCTCCTGGTATTTCTTGATGTCAGTACTGCGCCGATTTGGATTTTCGGAGACTTGGATCGATCTGGTCTATCGGGCCATCTCGAATATTTGGTACTCAGTCATTATTAATGGGATTCGAGAGGGCTTTTTTCATTCGACGAGGGGCTTGGAGCAGGGGGACCCACTCTCTCCATCCTTGTTCATCCTATCAGCGGAGGTCCCTTCTCGTTCTTTGGCTCGGCTGTATGCAGATCCTATTGTTGCTCGTTTTACACAGCCCCGTGATGCACCACATATCCATCATCTTGCCTACGCCGACGACATTGTCATCTTCACTTCGGCGAGGGGGGACACTTTAGAGAGAGTTCGAGCAGTTTTACGTTCCTATGAGCAGATTTCAGGCCAGACTGTCAGCCTACCTAAGAGTGCCTTCTTTATGCACCCTAAGGCGTTGGCACCCGTGTTGGAGCGTGTTCGAGATACCCTCGGGTGTTCATTGGATGTGCTTCCATTCACTTATCTTGGCTGTCCTATTTATCATGGTCGGAAGCGCATTCATTACTTTGAGCCTGTTCTGAAAAAGATGCGGAACAAATGTTGTGCGTGGAGGGGGCACTATCTTTCTCCGGGGGGGAAGGCTATTATGGTTAAGAGTGTTCTGCAGGCGATCCCGACACATTTGCTCGCTGCACACTTTCCTCCCAAGACAGTGATTCGAGAGATGGAGTCTATCATGGCACGATTTTTTTGGTCTGGCTTGGGAGGGACTCGACGCTACCATTGGGGATCTTGGAAGACTCTGGCATGACCAACGAGGGAAGGTGGGGTCAGCTTCCTTGATTTTATGACTCTGGCTAAGTCTTGTTCGGCCAAGCTCTGGTGGAACTTTAGGACACAAGACACTATTTGGACGGCATTCATGCGGGCTAAGTACTGTAGCCGCGTCCATCCTGTGTCCAAGCAGCGTGGTGCTGATGATTCACACACATGGAAGCGCATGCTAGATGTTCGCGCCGTGGTTGAGCCTGTGATTCGATGGCATGTACTATCTGGCACGTCTAACTTCTGGTGGGATACATGGTCTGGATTGGGTGCCTTGCATCGCCAGGTCGATGGCTGCAGTGGGTACTGGACTGATGGAGTGGGTGATATGTATCGCTCTGATTTTATGATTGACCATGATGCTTGTTGGGGACTTGTCGTGTGGTCCAAAACAAATTAAAAAATTATAAAATATCCTTAACTAACCCCCAAAATATAATCAAATAAAAACTATAGCTAGGGCAAGTAAGGGTCGATCCCACGGAGAAAGTTTGTACTTTTTAAAACCAATTTAGTATACAAACACGTTGTCACGAAATAAAATAAAAAAAAACAAACTACTACACAAATGATAATACTTATAAAACTTTTAATTAAATAAATATATAAACTTATAAATATAACTTATATAAACAAAGAACTTATAATATAACTTAGTAAAAAAAACTTATATAAATATAAACAAAAAAAAGGGGGGGTTGAATAAAAAGTAAATATTTTTGGTTTTTATGTATTTTCTTATTTTTTTTGGTTTTTTGATAAAATGGGGGAAATAAGCTCAAAAATATTACTTCTCCAATAAAGGTAACCCAAGAAACACCGCCAAGAACCCGAGACAAAATGAAAAAAGAGAACAAACACGAGTTGAACATTACACGTATAATAGGCACGTAGACAATATATTACGTAACTTACGCACTTAAGAATAGGAAAAACAATCAAAGGCCGAGTCGATTCATTTCCTTAACCACGATATGGAGGATTGTCAACTCTCCACACGGCCCGGAGTCATGCAATTCAAAGGCCCATTTTGAAATATACCTTAG
>OOIL02001913.1:94391-120313 GCA_900332095.2 Cuscuta campestris | reverse complement strand
TTATGGAGCTAAAATAGCTTCAACAAAAACCGAATTCTACATAACAACCTACTTATGAATTTGAAACAATTCAATCAATTTAACAACAACTTGTGCAATAATTGAAGTAAATAAGAAAGAATCAATTCTCATTCATAAGGAATTATATATGAACATTTAAAACAAGAACATACACCCAAAAGAACACCAACCGTTTTGGAATTTATGAAATTAACACAAACAAATAAACAAAAATGTAAAAATTAAACTAAAAACAACACTTTACAAAGAATTGGAGAACAAAATTGAAGAAATAACATATAGGGTTACCAATTGATGAAGAAGAAGATGAAATTGAAGAAATTGGAGCTTGAAGAAGAGTTTCTGCCAACCATCGTCGTCCGCCGGCGAGCAGTGGTCCGCCGCCGTCTGCTTCCTCCTCTGGTGCGCGGCTTAATTTCAGTTGCCGCGGCCTAGAGCCGCGGCTCTCTGCGTGATATTTCCCCCCTTTCATGTGTGTCGATTCTCTTCAATTTATAGCAAGGAGGAGGAGCTGAATTCTTCCCGTTGATAATTGATTGCTGCGCAATTGATGGAGCCGAACGTTGGAGGAGTTATGCGTTTGATTTGGGCGCTGCGCTCCGTTGACGATGGCGAAGAAGGAGTCGTAGACTTTTTTTCTTTTACTTGTGCGAATTAAAAAGCAAAGGAGGAAAGGGCCGGTTATTGTTGTTGATGATGGATTGGGCTTCAACCCAATTTTGATCTCTTCTTTTTAAACTTGAACTGCACTTTGGCCTTTTGCTGCAATTTTCTCCAAAAAAATAAGATATCTGATAACTTAGGTTAGAAAAAATAAAATAAAAATAATAAAATGTAAAAAGTGATTAAAAAACTACTATTTTTGAAAGAAAATAAAAAGATTATAAAAATGAGAATTAAAATGAAAACTAAGCTAAACTACTAAAAATTAAACTCTAAAAATATTAAAAAATGCCCAAAATTGGATAAAAAGTACTAACCCAAACCCGAGTTATCAATGCTCTACCCCCTGATTTATTACGGCAGTTGCGCCTTGAGCCGCCATCTCTTGTTTCTGATCATGTGGATATTCCGGTCTGGACCCCGTCTTGCTTCTGCTAAGGAGCTTCTTAGACCTAGGAGGAATGATGAGGTGGAGGACGAGGTGTTGGCAGAAACACTTACCCTATAAGATGTCCTTTCTAGCATGGCGCGTTTTGGAGAGGCGCCTTCCCACTGATGATGTCCTGGCGAGATTTGGCTTTGCTTTGCCTTCTCGGTGCTTATGTTGTTCGCCGCCAGGACGGGAGACCATTACACACATTTTTTATCATGGGAGCATGGCGCGGCGTGTTTGGACTAATTTCACAGAGTCTGCCCGTATCCGGGGCACACATCATAGTTTGAGGTCTGTCTTGAGTATATGGTGGGCGCAGAGGCCTAGGAGCAGGATGCTCTCGTTCCTGTTCCACCGCCTGCCAATGATCATTCTTTGGGAGATTTGGACGCACTATGCTGCGTGCAAGTATGGGGATGCTCGCCCCAACTTTGCACGCATTATTTTTCGGGTGGCTACGGCGGTGTCGGAGTGCATCTATCGTCGCTGGCCTAGCGGGGGTCTCTTGCCTTCCCGATGGTCGGTGATCATGGAGCACGTTCGACAAGGCTCTGGACGCAGGAGGGTGGTGCCGATTCGGTGGGTCCCACCGCCGGGTGGCACCATCAAGGTGAATGTGGCGAGGGCCCCGCTACGTGGGGCATTTACAGCGATCGTGCGTGACTCGACAGGTAAGTTTCTTTATGCTCTTTCTTCTATTGCATTCAGGTGGGAGCCAGTGGAGCGTGGAGGGATGGACGTGCTTCTTCGGTGTATTCAGTGGTGTATATCCCAGTCCTTCTTGCGTATCCACGTGGAGTCCCATCATTCAGAGCTAGCTTGTTTCTTTAGAGAAGGTACCCCGTGGTACCTTCATGATGTTTATGCTAGACTGCGTTTCGTCTGTTCTATCGCGACGGTCCAGTGGTTTCATTGTGACGTGCGGGCGAATGCCCCGACGACTGAGTTAGCATTGTGGGCCGTGGATAGTACAGAGGGGACGCGGGAGTTTACTAATCTGTAGGATCTTGACATTCGGGTACGATCTCTCCTTCCTATGGACGATCTGCCCTTCTTTTGCATAGATGAGGATGGGGGTAACCCCTAGTTGCACTGATTTGGGTGCCTTAACAACCGCGTCTGCGGTTAAGAGGCGCACGTATGTATCTGCAGTTAAAGGGTGCCCGTTGGTTCCCGCGGTTTGGGGCCACGTGTTGTACCGACGGTGAACGGTGCCTTTGCGAGATGACGGGCGTAGTTTCGCAGAGTTTCTTTCGCCCCCGTTGACTCCTGCGGCTCCTGGGGTACGTCAGCGCTTGCGTCTAGGTTTTTAGCGCCCGTAGTTGCTAGCGGTATTTGGCATCCTAGCCCGGGCAGAGGTGGCTGTCCGGTAAAGGCTTTTTCCATCTTGCACTTCATCTGAGTGCCTTAACGACCACGCCTGCGGTCAAAAGGCGCACGTATGCGTCCGCGGTAAAGGATGCCCGTCAGTGCTTGCGGATTGTGGATTTGAGCACCCATGGCGCACACGGAAAGTGCGTATGCGTGGTACCGTCATCAACTCGGTGCCCTCGTTGGGAGGCTGGGTGGGGCCCGACGAGGTTTCTTCCGCCTGCGTCAGTGCTTGCGCGTGAGGTTAGAGCACCCGCTATCTGTCGGCGGTAATGGGCTAAGGGTTGGCCACTGACCTATAGTGGTACCTCTTCCTTCCTTCTCCATTTCTCTTGAGATTTCCTCTCTTGAATTCTCTTCATTTTTCATCTTCATCATTGTGGATTTTGGACTTTCTTGAGACTACTTCACTGGTTATTTTCTTGGATTTTGGACTTTCTTGGATTTCTACACGGCTGGACTACTTGGATTTGGTTGGGTTGAGACTTCTAGTTGGGCCGTGGCATTGGCGGATGGGCTGCTCACCTTGGCGGATGGGACCGATGCACTTGGGCTGGTTGCTGAGAGTTTTGGGCCTCCTCAGGTCGGGCTTCAGATGCGGATTTGGGCTAGCACACATGCCTTCCTTCATGGTTTGGGCTTTTCCAGTTTTGGGCTCTACCTGGCTTACTTGGATTATTTTTGCACATATTATTTTATTCATTCTTTACTTGGGCTTTTCTGGATTTTAGACAGGACTTATGTCGATTGCAGTTCTTGGCTTAGAACATTTTTTCTTGATCGGATTATCTGACCTTAGGCCTTACCCTTGCGGGGGTTGAGGCTTCGGGAATGATTTTATTCCTAGATCTAAGTGGAATGTTTTGAGCCGGCTTTGTAATTGCACTTAAGTCTATGGTCAATATCCGATAAGCGCTTCACATTATAGTTCTTTGGTTGTTGCTTACTTTTTATACAAGTGAGGAGCCTGTTCCCGCTTGTTCAGACGTTTGTATTCTTTAATTATTTAATAAAATGCATTTAAAAAAAGCCCAACAATTTATTTTAATCAAAACATATTTGATTAATTTGAATAATTATCCATTAATAATACTAGGGTATGTTTTGGGGCGTTACATTTCCCCCCTCAAAGGAATTTTGTCCTCGAAATTCTTCTAAGGTTCCACAATCAATATTTTGTTGTTTTTTCGACAAGCATGACCGTGTCGTGTTCATTCGGTTAAACCATAGTTACGTCATTATCAACACTGATACGTATTCTCAAACTGTCGATGTTATCAGACTTGTTCTTTTTTTCAAGAGATTAATAATCTTTGATTAAACCAGGCATTCAATGATCCTTTAGTATCAATTCATACGTCATAGCGTAATCTCCAAAGTTATCCAAAACATCTTCACATCATTCACATAGTTTAGTAATGACTCGTAAATAGTATCAAATGGCTTTTATAGGTTCAAAATATGGGATTTGTCATCAGTTATAAGGAAGTACTTTCGATTGATTGT
This sequence comes from Cuscuta campestris, assembly GCA_900332095.2. Lineage (NCBI taxonomy): Eukaryota > Viridiplantae > Streptophyta > Magnoliopsida > Solanales > Convolvulaceae > Cuscuta > Cuscuta campestris. The sequence goes on along the minus strand of OOIL02001913.1, from coordinate 116,319 downwards.
ATAGTAGTTTGTTATCATCGATTTGCATCAAAACATTTCTTCATTCATTTCATAGCAGCTCACATTATCGTTAATGAGTCTTCGTATTCGTAGGTGATCGAGTACCGTCTCATGTATGTCTTGTAGTATTAAAATTTCTTTCATCAATTCGAAAATATATCAATATATGTCCATGATAGCGACAGGTTCGATTGTAACACTATGGTTAATCTCGTTTCGAGGGAAAAAGACACTACAAGAAAATTGCTGATCTGCAACGGAAAAAATTCATGGCAGAGTTTAAAATTCTGTGACAGACTTCTAATCTGCGACGGATCTGCTACGAAGTTCTTCCGTTGCAGAAAAGTTGTGGCAGATTTAATTTTTGCGACGGACTTTAGATTCCGTGGCAGATCTGCGACGGACCTGCAATGGGATTTTAATTTTTCCCATCAACCAAAATCTGCGACGGAATTAACAAACCGTCGCAGATCTGCCACGGATTCAGCAACGGAACCTTCCGTCGCAGATCAGCGACAGATATAGCAATGGATCTTTCCGTCGCAGATGACCTGTTCACAAAACCAGAATTTCCCTGTTTTTGGCACTAGCTATTAAAATGGGGGGTGTGGGGGGCAAAACACATTCAATTTTCACACACATAATTCCAAACAAGATTTCGACAACCAAATTGATAATTCAAATCTAGATTAATGCAAACTTCAAATGCAAATGTAACATAATTCATTATATTCTAACAATAAATACTAAAATATTAGTGTCAAGTGTTTAAAATGGAGGAAGCTAAGGTCGTAAATGTCTCAACAAATCCCGGGCTGCCCTGCCCCTCCCGTTCCATCATCGCCTCGTCGAGGAAGGTTACCACCATATAGCTTCCTTATCTCCCCCTGAATCGTTAGCGACAAGTTCGAGGTTAGACTATCAATTTGTTCCTGCAGCCTTTGGTTTTGCTCTTTGAGTGCAGATATCTCCGCCGTGCTTCTACTACTCGTGCTGGAACGGCGAGGCTTGGAGGACGGATTCATCTTCCTCATTTCCCGCTCGTAGTCACCAACTCCAGGTACGCGGTTCTTCGCGTTATGGCCCTCAACTAGCGAGTACCATATTTCTTCGTCGGTGACTTGCAGCCCATTCTGTCTAGCCTCCTCGCGCAGTTCGAAGAATTGAGCCTGAAATACATGATAGTTAATAACACACAACAACAACGCAATAATAATAGCGTCAAGAACAGCAAGAAAAACAACAAAAACACAAACAACACAAGAACTTAACAACTAACATTACCATGGATCAATAACAACATAACATATACTTATTGTTGACAGCACCATCAACGCAACAACAAAAATAGGTTGTCATAGGACAACAACACCACCGTCAATGCAACAACAATAATAAGAACACGATTAACAATAACATCAACAACAAGAATAACGTCAACAAGAATAATATAATTCATGTACACAAGCTAAGGTATCAAATAAAGTATCACCCTTTAGAAGTTTTAAGACAAAAGCACCAACATTATGAACATGAACACAAACTGTTTTGTGCATAACAGAAACTACCTGTAGCTCAGCATGTTCAGGATCCACCCAAGTCTTGCCGTCATGCTTCTTTGTCTTTGTGTGGATGATAACCTCATCCAACGACACAGACTCCCCTTTCTTCTTAGCCTTTAAGTTTCAATGAACATGTCCATTAAATTTAACATTTAATGTCCACCAAATTAAATAATAAGTGCAAAGCTATTATTTTATAAAATATATCTTACCAATCGATTCATATTTTCAGAAAATGGAACTGAACCTCCACAATACGTCCCAAGAGCAGGACCATCCTCTTTTCCCTTCCTTCTGTTCTTCTTCTTAGTCTTACTCAACTCGAGAAACTCCGGATCCTCTTCCCAAACCTATACTTATATATTTCATAAAAATTACTTGTACATAGCGATATGATTTCGTATGAAAACTATTACTAATTTACCTTCTTCAACTGCTCAAATGGCCTCGGGTCCATCTTCTTATTCTTCAATCGGCTTGGGTTCCTTTGATTGTACGTAAAATTCGCATACCGTTCACCAGCTTTCTTGAGAAAAGCTTTCCTCAGCCTGCCCTCATTGATTGACGGATCCACTCTAGCATTTTTCTACATTGACATCATAGAAAAGCAAATAATTTAGATTCTATTCACATATATTAATTTTCTTGTGATCAAAAGAAGTTAAAAAATAATTTTTCCCAAAAAACCTTGAACTCTCGATAGTAGAATTCCTTCGTCGTCGCTGAGACTTTGCCCCACGACATGCCAGTTGTGTCCGTCCTCTCGTAGAATGCCGCTGTGATAAGACCAGCACCAGCGCTAGTGATTGTAACCCTACAAACATATATAAGTAGTGAACATAAAATCGTTAGGTATTTGTAAATGTTTTATGTCATACCATAATCTTCAAATGTACACCGTACTTACTCGTCATCCGAATTGACATACACGAATTGACCCCGATGACCAGGACCCTCGTGATATCTACCCTCCTCGTCCTCGTGATCGCGGTTCTTCAAAACAAATGAAACATCACTCTAATGGCTTATCTGTTGGAAATTTCACTATATTAGTCTCTTACCTGACGACGTACAAGGGCCAGATGGCGTAGTTTGTGGGGTGGAGGGGGACACCTGTGTGTCAGTGAATGGACTCGAGGAAATAGAGGGAGTGCCTGTGGATGTAGTGGCTGTGCTCGATCCCTAGCGAGAAGAGGGTCTCCATCTACCAATGACGGACTTCCTCAAACGTGCCAACACCTCTCTATCAGTCTTCGTGGGGGGAGGGGGGTTCTCATTATCGCTCATTTGTACGACAATCTTATTAAGCCACAAACAACAATCATTTAACTACAAATACAAATGTATAATGCACTCAATTTCACAAAATGCAACTAAATTTTACATGAATTCTCAATAAACGCCAAATTCACTCACACAATTTCAACTAAAATTATACCTTAAATGCCATCAATTTCACCAAAAAGTAATGCAATTTTTACCCAATTTTATGTCAATTACATCTCATATTCACACAATTTCAACTATATTTCACCAAAAATGCACTCAATTTCACACAAACAAATTCAATTTCACCAAAAATTACAAAAATAATATGAACAACAATAATAATAATAAATTGTATAAAATTAAACAAAAATACCTCCAAGTTCACTGCAACTGCAAAGAGGAAGAGGAGGTCCGGCGAGGGAAGAGTCGGCTGGCAGTGGAGAACTCGCGGCAGCGACGAGGGGTGGCGACGGCTTGTGGACGGCGCGGCTGGGAGGACTCCGTGGCTGGGCGAACGACGTGGCTGAAGGTTCCGGCGTGGCTGGCGAGGACGTGCGTCGGCGGCGAGGATGGGCGTCGACACGTGGCGGAGGGCTGGGAGGCTGGGCGAACAACGTGGCTGAAGGTTCCGGCGTGGGTGGCGACGGCGGCGGGGCTGGCAAGGACGTGCGTCGACGGGTGGCGGAGGGCTGGGAGGCTGGGCGGGAGAGAGATTTGGGATTAGGGTTGAATGACGGACGAATGGCTGAGAAAAAACCAATCTCGATTTTGAGTAAATATCTGCGACGGATCTGCGACGGAATTGAATGTCCGTCGCAGATAATAAGGTCAAAATTTGACCAATAAGAATTTGCAACGGTAAACATTGTTCCGTCGCAGGTTTGCGACGGAAAAATTAAATCCGTCGCAGACACTACGTCTTTTTCCAGAATTATTATTCCGTCGCTGATTCATTGCTGATCTGCTACGGAAACGGGTCCGTAGCAGATATCCGTTGCAAATCAAACAAATTCTTGTAGTGAGAGAATATCTTCAGTATGTGATTCAATTTATGAATTCATAGTGTAAGGAATCTTGCGAGTTCTTACACCAACATCGCATATAGGTTCGAGATTTTTGCTTGAATGATTTAGCTTGATCCTCTTAACGTCATTTCTTCTCTAGTTGTTGTACATACGTTTCTTGTTAAGGTCAGAACAGGGTTTGTTGATTAAATAATCTTCAGAGCTAACATAATTGCATCAATCTTTTTGTAGTTCTCAAAGAGAGAGGTTTGACATAATATTCCAGTCAGAGTGCTTTTACCATTGTGATTTAGTCACGTAGTTCACAGAGCATAGTTTTCAAAGATCGGTATAACGTATCTTGTAGAGTTAAGACAAGTTATGAATGGTTTAGTATTTTGATACAACAATGGAATTCAATCGTTTGATCAAGTGGGATGTTTCAAGTGTATAATCAACACAACAAGTTTGAGTATTTCAAGGGTATGAATCAGAAGATACAAAGATAGCATTTGCGAATTATCGTCACTAATCGTAGGTTTTCATCCTTCAATGTTTCACTCTTGGGAAGTTACTCAAGGAGTCATTGTTTTTAAGGCATTAGCCATTTTGACTTTTCGTTTCGGAATTGAACGTATTTCAGGACAACGAATCTAACTGTTCATGAGTCTCGATATGTCATAATGTCAGAAAACTGTAGTATTGACGATCACGTCTTGTTTGTAGTGAATCCACCTTACTGTATGTTTTTAGGCTGGTGATAAATACCTTTCCATCAATGGTCAGGTTTAAGAGACTATATATATCTCGATTGTGGCAAGAGTTTCTTATACCATGGAAGGCACTTCTTGAACTCTTCTTTATACCATAAAATTCAATGGTCTACTTGGTAGTCATGATCTTGGTAGAAATCCAAAGTTTATGGTTACAGCGGTAGATTTAAGAAGGGAATTGATAAGGCAAAAGATTAGACTTACTTATGGAGGAGGTAATGTTGGCCTTCAAGGAGCTGTTGCTTCAACAGTCTATACCAATGGTGGTATAGTTAGAGGCTTCATACCAGGGTACATAGCAACACGACAGGTCTACGGACCTACGTATGGTGCAAAATACATAGTTTCCAACAACTACTATAAGTATTTCGAGATAATTCATGTTGTAGAGGCTCTCATCGTACTTCCCGGAGGAATTTATACTATAGAATGTCTTGTCACGTTGATCTCATGGGCATCTGAAGGGTTGCACAGTAAACCCATTGGTCTCTTAAACATTGACGGTTATTTCAATAACCTAATAAAGTTTCTAGATGGTGCGGTGAGGTAGAACTTCATGGCTTTAAATTAGAGGAAGCTATTCAACAATATAATTTTTATATTTATTTGTAATACTTTTTCCGACACCATATTTTTGGGTGTTTGACTTTGATAGAGTCAAAATTTGTTTAATTGACCTTTATCATAAAAGGTTCTCACATTTAATTTATTCTCATGGTTTATTTCAAGAATTCATTTCAAAGTTCACTTAATAAACAAATTCTCCATTTATTCTTAATTTAGGTCTGTACTAAGGTTCCCAATCATGATCACACAATAAGACAACATTTTGGAGTTATCTCTATGAGATTTATCCTAATTATATTTACTGGATATCAATACATATTTTATTTCGGTGCAAAGCCCAACAATTTATTTTAATCAAAACATATTTGATTAATTTGAATAATTATCCATTACTAATTCTAGGGTCTGTTTGGTGGAGTTACACACCGCGAGTAGATCGAGGAGGGGTCTTGTACATCCTTCTCCGAAGAGTAATAGATGAACCCCGGAATTTTTGCAAAGGGGTCAGGGTGCACTGACTTGGACTCAGAGTAAGAGTCCTAGAGTCCCGCAGAGCCGGTGGAGGGGCCGAGCTCGGCCCAGACTTGATTGGGATAGTGAAAGAACCCCCATAGAAGTAGCTGATAGGGGAGGGTGAACGGTCCCGCATCTCCCTCGAGTCAATTCCCACCGGGTTGATCAGCGGTGCCCTAGCCTCCACTCTCCGGAAAGTATATGGACGAACCAAACTCTTTAGGGTCGTCGCATGGGTCTGGGAGATCCTCACCCACTGCGAGCTTGTTCAACAAGACTTGCTGGGCCCGAAATAACCCGAGGTCGTAGTAGGAGGTGCCCTCGGTGCGGGAAAACTCCCGCTCTTCGTCCGTCTCCCCCCAAGACTTCAGAAAATCCTTCATGCACGCGAACACCGCCTCCTGGAAGGCAGGTGACACCTAGAACTCCTCCACCGCTCGCGCTCCTCAATGGCCTTGCGAGCCGTCTCCTTGGCCTTCCAGGCTTGCTCTTGAGTGGCCCGTGCATGCTCCTCGGCTTGGCAAGCGCCCTCCTTAGAAGCAACCATCTCCTCGTGGAGGGTCGGTGTCTCAGCATGGGCCATGCCCTATCCTCCTCAGAGAGCCATAGCCGCAAGATCAGCTTGGCAAAGCGCATCGCCTCTTGCAGGAAAGATTGAAGGAATGAAAAATCTACATATCACTAAGTCCTACGTATTCAAGAGGTTGTGCGAAGAGACTTACTGAGCCGAGATCCCGAAGGGAGGTCGAGGCTAGGGCATTGCTCTCCGCCGCACTGACCGCCTTGCGGTTAGGAGGAGGAGTGAAGCTCAGTAGAAAAGCTTGCGGATCATAATCCCCACTCAGGAAGGAAGGCGGAGGGGGGAAAGCTAGCTTAGCTCGGGAAGGATGCCCGAAATCCATCATGTGAGGAGACTCGAATCCCCTCGGAGTGGCCAATGAGGAGGTCGCCTCCTTGAGCTTCTTCGTCTTGGGTGCCTCCCCGGAGGCCAAGTTGAGAGGCGGCGTAGGGGGCAACCGCCCAAGGTAGGAGGCCCTTGCGAGCCCTTTCCCTTGCCGCCTTGGAGCATGAGCTGCATCCTATCCGAGGCCGAAAGCATCATTTTGCATGCATAATTGATCAACAGTGAGACAAGCACTTAAGAGTAAAAATAGACGTTGAAATAAAAAACGCCTAGCAGCGGCCGCAGATGGCCTAGTGAAAGTATCGCGCTGACCTGAGGGGCCATCCTCGTTGTGTCATTGGGCCTCCTCCAGGGGCAGGAAGACTTAACCGAGCAAAGCCAGTGCCTCGTTGGTCACCAACGAAGTGAGCTCGTAGGGGCCCCCTTGGTAGACTTTTTCCGCATCATCGAGCATTCTGTCTAAAGTCACGGGCACGCCACGCTGTCCGCTTCATCACAGAAAGCGGAGCCTGAGAGGGGAGAAGAAGATGAACTTCCCCTTCCTGCTCTTAACGGAGTCCTTCTTGGACTTGAAGATCCCGTTCCACTTCTGGAAAAGGGCAGCGTAGGAGCCCGAGTCTGCGTCGGAAGACTTAGCCAAGCGGAATATGATCAAGAAGTGGCCCAAGTGGGGGCAGACCTCGGTTTGGTGGCAGCATATAAGAAAACCGGCCAGATAGCAGTGCGACTTCGGGACGATTTGACAAGGGAGGGGGTCGAAGTGGTGGAAGAATTTGACAACCAGCAGATGAAGAGAGAAGTGAAATCCATACTCAAGGGATTTGAGGTGGATCGTGAAGAAGCCCTGAGGGGAGTCGAAGACAGAATCCTCGAGAGTGGGGCGGCGAACGAGGACACTGGGGTACTTGACGAGACGCTTCGCTTTGCGAAACTCGTCCCCCTTTAGGGTGCACTTTTGGACACGAATGACCGAGTCCACCAGAGCCGTTCACCTCTGGTGGCGGGGCTCGGCTTAGCGCGGGAGCATGACTCCCACTATCTCCTCGATAAAGGGCGAGCTGGATTGGCTTCCTTGGTCGGTATCTCGGGCGAAGCCCTGGTCGTCATGCTCGGTCGCAGCCTGGCACGCGGTGGAAGATTGTGTGGACATGGAAGAGCAGAGGTGAGGAGACTAAGCTAAATCGTTCAAGGGGCCAGAAATGGAAAGTAGAGCAACGACGGAGCGACGGCTGTGATGGACAAGCAAACTCGACGGCAAAAATATTGGAAATTTTATCTCTCTCAGAGTGAACAATGAGAGTTACCGGGCCGATATTTATAATAGTGGAAGGAAGATCAAAGGGAGTGGATTGAACAGCTGTAATGATGGGTTGTGACATGATGATCTAGGGAGACGAAACATCGCAAACCCTTGCTTGGGAACCCCAAATGTCACCACTTGTCCGACGTGGTCGCGCGGGGGCTACGCGTCGTCCGTCTTGAGTATCTCTACTCTCGCGCGTTCCTTTACCAGTTGACGTGGAACCTGGAGAGTGGGGGGCCAGTGATGGACGATAATCCCACGTCATCCTAGGGTTTACATCGGCTGGGCCCCGCGTTCATAGGAAAAGGCCCTAGGCTCGGTTAGGTAGGTACGAGCTTGGCTCGTCCTTGATGGTACGTCCGCCTGGGCTCGAACTACGTGATAGAGATCGGAGGACAGCGACTTGGCGATAGGGACCGGGCAATAGCGACTGGCTGAAAGGGACTAGACCATGAGGGTCAGGTGACGTCTACTAAGCGACAAACATCGATCGCAGGAGTTGACCCATTGTATTGTAGAATCTATAAAAGGGGGGAAGTCCCCTCATTGTAAAGGATCCGAATTCAAGTGAATATACTCTTACTTTGCATTCTCTCTCTCTCCAAACCTTTACGTAACTAGCTTAGTCAAGAGGGAACAACTGCTGAGGAGGAATGGAAAAGACGTGGAGGCCGTGCCGAAGGAGTACCTATTTTAATTCTAATAAGGAATGAACTGTTGAACTGATTTTATGTTGTTTTGGGCTTGAACCCAAGGTTTTATTTACTGTGGATGTTTTCACTTTAAGCTTATGCGAATAATCAAGAACTCCTTAATTATCAATGGAGAATTTATTTTAGAGAAAGAATATTTTGCAAGGTAAACCCAGTTTTGCAAGCACTCTGGTTTGGGTGACTCGAGTCACCTAGGGTGGGGTGTTACAACAAGTCTTTAAACAGTATTCATCAAGTCCTTGTGCAACATGAATCTCGTTCTCTAGAGTTGGTTGGATTTGGAGTTCAGCTACAATCTTCCAACTTCACGCATCGGCAACTGTGTTAGCGTTACAAGGGTGATAGTCGATATAACAATCATAATCCTTGATCAGTTTAAGATATCTTCTTTGTCTCAGGTTCAACTCTTTTTTATTTAACCCAAAGTTCTAAATTTTGTGGTCTGTGTGAATATATGTCGTCTCTCCAAAGAGATAATGACGACATATCTTCAAAGCAAATACGACTGCTGCTAACTCGATGCGTATGCCATTACCTTACTGTCTTGTGGATTAAGTGGATTTGTCAATTTATGTCCAAATTGGATAAAAAGTTTCATAATACTTCGGAGGTAGAAATCATTGTCTGAGAGCCAATTGGGTCAATACGGAACAATTTCGGGCCCAAAATCACGAGAAACCGCAATTGGAAGCAAAATGGGCGCTGGATTCGGGTCCTGGGCGTCCAAAGTTGGACGCTCGGGGTAGTTGGACTCCCAAGCAAGGAAGAGTGACACGCCAATACCACGTGGCGCGTTTCAACTGGACGGAACACGTATTTTAGGTACGGGCGTCCAAAGTTGGACGCCTAGAGAGTTGGACGCCCGTACTCCCTGCTTTATAAAAGCAGCACCACTCTCCACCATTTACACACCATTTATACAACCCTTACTCGGGTTTTCTCCTCTTTTTCATTCAATATTAGTTGTATATTAGTTTAGTTATTATTTTGAAGTATTTTCTGGAGGACTTGACTCCCGATCTGTTATGTTCCGCTTTACGGAAGTTGTAAGTTTCTTTATTTAATAAAATGTTGTTTTAATTTATGTTTGCATAGTATGAGTTAGGGTCCGGATCTCTGGGTCTGGACTAGTTTGGTTTTTTAATTTTTATGTTAAATTAATGTTGGAATGGTTAATCTATTGTTCTTGCCTTATTTGGTTAATTAAACTCGTAAGATTTAATTGACCATTTACTGAAAAATATTGTATGTCAAATGGCCATGATATTCAAGTGCAACAGATTACGAACAAATCTAGAAACAGATGAGTAGTAATAGAAATATTATTATTCCAATTATTAATTTAATATGATAAAATAAATACAAATGATGTCCAGACCCTAGGTCCAGATCTACACTTATACTATGTAAAATCTATTTATTATTTTTACTCTGCTCCCTTTCTACTCGTTCCAAGAATACTTTCATAAATATGTCCAAGCCTTTGCCTAGTTAGAGTAATTAAACTAATTCCTTTCATCCACTCCTCGAGAGACACGACACTCGGAGAGAAAACTAACCCTTTATTGGGAAGGTTTACTACCCGAAAAACTACGATTGTCAAATGGCACCATTGCCGGGGAGTGGCACGACATTAGTTTAATTTCTTCTAATTAGCTTGGGTGAAGATTGGTTAGAACGATCTTCTCACTTCTTTTTCACCAACCACCCGTAATAATTATTATGGATAACTCCAGTGGTTATTACGACCGCCTTCTTTCTACCAATCACCCAACCGCCCTCCGTTTCAAACCCATCCACCTTATCACCCACATCAGTACCCATACGATGATGACGACCAAGTCAACAATGGGTCTGACTACAATCCCTACTGTTAGGCGTGTCATAGTGCCTACAAATTAATTCTTTTTTCTCATCCCCTTTTTAATTCAAAACTTATATTTCATAGCTAGGGTAAGTAAGAGTCGCTCCCACGGAGAAAGATAATCTTTATTTTATGAAAATCACTTACTTAAGTTCTACGTTTTTTTCCATTTAAAAACAACTAATAAAAGAGCTAACTATTCGGGGGGTTTTAAAAGATAAATTGGAAAGATAAAGATAAATAAAAAGGATAAAATGGGCAAAGAAACACAACCATGGCAGCCACATAGAACAAGGATGAAGACACACAAGGACAACACTAACACAAAACTAAAAAACACTTTAAACTTTATAAAAACGTAAACGATAATAATTAACTTAAACTGATTTTGAAAATACTTTATGGTTTTTAAAAACGAATTGATCAAATCCGGCTTCTCAAATTAACTAAGACTACCCCAAATTAAAATGATTGACAAAACTCTTGGGTTAAGTTGAAGAAGAAATCCACCTGCGGTTCTTCCCTATTCTCCCTAGTATAGCCTATGTTAAGTCCTGCCCTAACTCTAGACCCTACTATTTTTAACAACCCAAGGACCAGCCCCCAGATTTAATTAAAAATAGAGCATTAAGTTCTTTGGAAAACATCACTTAACAACTATGCAGTAGACTATATCTGTAATGCCCCGAAATTTGGCCTAAAAGAATTAATTAAATTAAATATTAATTAATGACTGAGAAGAACTCAAATACTGAAAAAATAAAAGTTTTCAGAAAAATATTTTAATTATATCAAAATTTTAGTTTTGACAGTCTAATTCCGAAAACGCGATCCATTTTCAATTCGGAACAGTTTAGGCGAAAAAGCGCGTACCGTTTTAGCCAATTTATCAGTTACGGAGTAGAAGAATATTTTAATATCCAAATTTCCTCTCAATCACGCAGCCCAAATCCATTCAAATCCTCAATCAAGCCACCAAATCCACTAACACCTCCACTACACAATAACTCCAAAACTTCTTAATATAATACTCCAAACACTTCTCCATTTTTGTCAAAGTTTGCATTCACAACACATTCCCTCTCTCTTCACACTCTCTCTCTGTCGGACAGCTCTTCAAGGAAGGAGAAAGGACACTCCAACTCCATTGTTGTGCCAAAGGAAGAGGAAGGAACAAGAAGAAGTACCAAGGTTTCCCAAAATCCTGAGCTAGAAACACAGCAGCAACTTCATCGTAAATTCTGTAATTTTCCATCCATTTTCTCGAATTATTTATTATACCAAAATCGTAGCCCCGGATGTTACGAATCCAACCCAACAAATGGTTCGTGATTTTGTTAAGTAACGAAGGAGATATGGCCAAAATACCGGGACTGCGCTAGTGGTGGCGAGCTCCTCGATCGGGTTGGCTATGTGTCTTCATCTTTTTCACATCGTTTCTTTCCAAATACTTACCGTCAACTCTCTCGTGGTTATTAGGAACTTCCAGAGGTTATTTCCAAGAAGATTGGGCGTAGGAAGCTCGAAGTTGATAGGGGTGACCGTACGTTGAACGTTCGTTGAGACGTATTATTATCTTTCTATCTTTCCGACCTCTACGATATCAAGGCGAGTACATTGCACCCTAGTAACGCAATCCTTGGTTGAATATCAATCTAGATATATCGTTAGGATTTATTGCCATATTATAACTCATTTATGCTTTAAGATCAAACTCATCAAATTCACAAAGTTAAAATATGTTTATCTTGATACTTTTCCTTACATGAATATATAAGTGTTAGGAATACTTCAAATACATAGATATGTTAATCATAGGTGTTAAAATGACTCAAAGAAGTATTTTAGATATCCAAAAATATCAAAAATTAGATTCGCAAACCCGAACGGTCGATGTAAACGGTCAACCGTCGCGTCAAACATCGAAACGGTGCGCGACTGTCAGACAATTGGTCGACCGCTGGTGGCCAACGCTTGACCGCCGCCTGCCCAGCCAAGGACCGCCGTCCTCATCCAGTCAACAACGGTCGACCGCCGGTCAACCGCGGTCGACCGTCACAGTGTTCTGCCAATCCGACGAAATGAAGATCGAGGTCGACCGCTGTGCCAAACGGTCGACCGTTCCGAGCCCCGTAGCTTATTTAAATGATATTTTTACCATGTTTCACCCAAATAAATTAATGTATGATTACATATTCATATTGTTTATAAATTGTTCATATCATATTAGGGGTGGGCATTCGGGTCCAGGAACCGCGGGTCGGAACTGAACTGCCAGGTTTGGGCCGAGTTAGGTCCAGGTCGTCTTTTCAAAAATTTAAAATGGTCCGGGTCGGTCCGGTTCCTCATTTTGAAATTGTTTGGGACCCGGACTGGACCGTTTTTTAAATACTAATATTATTTTTAATATTTTTTTTTGTAAATATACGGTATACCCGCCTATTCCAATTAATTTTAGTAACTCTTTCGGTCCTTCCATATTCGAATCGCAGTGCAGAACCGCAGAAGTGCATAAGTCATGTTCAATAAATGAAGCTAATTTCCACTGAATTAGAAAAAAAGTGTATTATTGAATCAAAAGTCATTTGCATATTTTTGTGTGTGGAATATGGTTGATTTTAAAATTTTGTTTTTTTGCAGGTTTTTTGGATTTTTTGGAAGCCATGAAATTGTCAATTTTGCTCTTTTTGAAACCTATTGACATTATAATGCCAAAATGTGGTTGTCTCCTTTTTGTTGTTGTTGTTGGATGATCATGGGGTGTACACTTTACTCTCATGCCCCTCTTTGTCATTGTTTTTTTTCATTTATTCCTCTTTTTTGAACTTTGAAGGCATTATTCTATAATTTCTATTTGTTTTGAAGAATGTTAGTATTATGATAGGTTCGGACCCGTTGACCCGTGGAATTGGCCCGTTTCAAACAAGCCAGGTTAGGTCCGGTTCTAATTTTAAAATTTTGAAAACCCATTTCGGCCAGGACCGTTTTAATAAAAACAAGTCGAGTCCGGTTTATATAAATTTGGACTCGGACCGGCCCGTGCCCACCCCTATATCATATGATTCATTTCATCATCCATATTGAAGCGTATCATATCATATGCATGCGTAAGAGATCAAGCCTTGTGCTTCTCTTATAGTGTGATTGTGCGGGACTTAGCAGTCCGACATCACTCACCGGGCATAGTGTACGTACATGGTATTCAGGCTTTCGAGTACCACCCCTATTTTTCTAGTCTCCCTTCTGAGACTAAGGTGGCATGAGTTCGTCGAACCAAATGGGCGAATCTCATAGGGCAAGGTCGTTCCTTGTGGGTTAGAATCATATAGCATGAAATCATCATCAAGTACAATCATCGTGACCATGTATGACATCAATTACGTATCATTATCATCATCATGAGCATACATGCTATATCATGTCATATCATGAATAATTGTATGTCTACTTGCTATTCAACTTGGAATTGTTGTATTAGCGTATTCCTCAGCTGACGCTGAGCGTGTAGTTTGTTTTACTTGCTACACGCAGGTAACAATACTAACCATGGAGCCCATCCCGGAGGTCAATGAGAGTGACGAGATGTACAGACTGGTGGACCACGATTTACTATGCTTTATTTTAATAAACACCTTTTCGGGCGATCGGGAGTTCCCAGAAAATGTAATATGACTTGATTATATTTTATACTTAAGCTTCCGCACTGTTTCAACATTTCTCTGAATTTAATATTTGAAATTATCATTTATATTAAAGTTTAAAATGGTTTTAAATTTTCCTCAAATTATCATGCGTAATTACCATCATGGTAACTACTCCGGCTCAAATAACCTAGTTAATCGGGTTATTCGAGTTGGGGTGTTACAATATCTATTTAACATAGCCAGTTTGAAACCTCTAATTAATAAAAACCGGGTGGGAGCCAATTAAGTATTAATCGGGTGACACTTTTGTTTTGCAAAATCTCAGCTATTAACATACTTAAGACATCAAAACTATGAATTTGGAATTAGATTTTAGGTGGGCATCCTAAATTTGTCTAATCCAAGCATAAACAAAATCAGTTTTCAAACACCATTTTTGAGTTTCAACCAACCGTAGCACTAAGGCTCAAACACCTTCAAAACCAATTTACTCAAAAAACTCTTGAATCAAAGATTCAGTTGTGGTGCTGAATAGTTTTGATAAGGAAGGCTCGATAATATCAGGGACTAGTTAATCTAAAGCAATCCAGATTAAAACCAAAACGACATGTACTGAACATACAGGAAGGCTAAAGAGGCTTCCAAAACTGAATCCTTCAACAAGAATGATAAAATCTTAGGTTCAATCCTTCTTTCAAAAATTCAGAAAATATGTGATCAAGACAACACAGATTTAACAATATCACGAACAAGAATTGAAACCATTACTCTTGATAAAATGATTGAAGGGAAACAATTTAATTCAAAACAAAGAGCGTGCCAAATTTGAGTAGACAACGAGTTACTGGAAGTCTTTGAATAGCAATTGTTGAAAGAAAACAACAAAGGAAAAACATAAAGAAAGAAGAATTGGAGGATCTGGACCGAAGTCCAGACCCCCTTAGGGTCGTACCCTCTGCGATTTCAGTCCTCGTTACCAGCCGCTGCCCTAGTCGTGTTCTCTCTGCCTTCCTTCGCTGCTGCCAGCTGCGTTTTATAGGGGCTGGAAATCAGCTTCCCGTCTTCAATTAGGACTCCAAGATTTCGTCGGGGTTTTCCTATTTGCTGCGCTTGAGATCTTCTTCTCGAATTAGGACTCCAGTTTGAATCAGAGTCTCTATGTTGCTGCGTTCTTGTTAGCCGCTGGCAGGATCGAAGAGTGGCGCAGGTTTAAGTTTTGAAGATGTTTGGATTGTCCGTTGGTTGGGCTCCTGACTTAATTACTCGTTGTGGGCTGCTCGGAACTGTTGGGTCATGTCCTGTGTGACTTGGCCCATTTCAATTCTTTGTATGATTCTTGACAACTTCCCAGGGATTTAACTTGACATCATCACCGAGCCCTTTAATGCTTCATAAAACAATTTTTAAGACCTACGTCAATGTAAATGAGATAATAAAAATAGTGAAGTAAAAAAATACTCAAAAGAATGCAATTTATGATCAAAATATAAATAATGGCCTAAATTGCTATATGAAGATAATAGTGAATAAATGTGTATAAAATGCATTCGGAATATACTAAAACGTGCTAATATGGGCGAATAAAATGTGAGATTTGACGACTTATCAAATACCCCCACACTTAACCTTTTGCATGCCCTTGTGCAAATTATGTTTTCACATTCATTTTTCTCTTTTTTTTTTCTTTTTGTGTTAAAATCAGAATTCACAACAATTTCCTTATCTCCAACAATCTAAGGTGCTGCTTAAAACATTAACTAAAGATTAAAATTATACCAAACAGAGTAAACACCTTAAAAATCAGCTTGCTACTTTAAACTTTAAAACAAGTCTTTCACTTAGCTTCAATGCTAAGTAGAAACTATTTTCATTTGATGTCAAAACTTTAAATTAACCAAGATCATTGAGAACAATTTAAAAGAGATAAATAGAGCAGTAAAAAGTAGTTAGAAATCCTAAGAAACAATCAAGTAAAGAAAGGCTTAAGAAAATTTATTTTCTTTCCTAAAATCTAGAACTTTTAATTATTGCTTTCATTTAGTAATTAATTTTTAGTTGTTTGAGTTGACTCGTGTAGCGAGTCTCAACCAGGCTACCCCAGACCCATTCCAGATAGCCCAGGACCTAAATAATGAAGTATTCCGAGGGTATCAACTCGAGTGCTCAAACACCATTTTTACTCATTTATTTATTCTCTCCTTTTTTTGTTCCTAGCCATTTATTGCCTCTTTTTTTGGGCTCAATGGCGTCGGTTCTTTTTATTTGAACTAGTTATGGACGAGATTCATACAGCCCAAAAATGGGGTTTGCTCTTCCAACTCAGGTTTTCTCCATACACAACATCACTTCCTTTTGGGATCTGTTGCTTTAGGGGACAAAAGTGTCGTGCCACCCATGCCAACCTAAGATGGTGTTCCAGTATACACATTTATTCATTTCAGCATCTTGATAATATGTAGATAACCAAAATTTAGGTAAGAAAAGAGATTTCCAAAAGATTGTCTTTACTTGAAAAGCAACTTAGGACAAAAAAGAGTTAGGAAAAAAACTGCTCTAAACACTTCTAAATAAATTGTGCACATTGAACTTAACTAATTGAAAAGTATGAGATTAAATAAAACTAGGTTCTGATTAGCTATGACTTAAAAGCAAAGATTTAAACTTGAAAGTAGCAAACTCACTTTTAAAACACTCAACCCTATTTGTTACAACTTTAATTTAAATTTAATGCTAAAATGCAACCGTTAGAGTGCTAAAAGATAAAGGAAACTATTGTGATTCCTAATTTCTTTTGAGATGCTTACTTTTTTCCTTAACCTAAGTTTTCTTTTAAAAACTTAAAAACTTTTAAACTCTTTTTTTAACCAATCACATCTAAAATGCAGATTTTCCTAAGATTCTAGCAACCAGGTATGAGACCCTTAAGGTATAAATGCATCTTTAAATCTGCAGAATCTTAAGAAGAATAAATGCATTCCAAACTGGCCAGGTTTAAACTAACAAATCAGCCCCTAAATATGCTTAAATGGACAGTTTAATGCAGTTTTTTTATGCATATAAGGCCTCCTACAAGTGATGCATGTAGAAAAGCAACATGTTCATAGCCCCCTTATACTAAAATCATCATTTGAAATGAGAAACAGTCAGAACAGAGGGGACAATCAGGGCTGTTATAATACCAAAGACATTGAATCAGAATCAAAGAGACAAATTCACCATCAAAATTCAGCAACTTTCCTCATGTCAACCTATTTCTCAGCAATCTAGGAGCCAATGAATACTTAAGAGATGCGTACCTTGTCTCTTCAAGTTAGAAGGATTGAAATATATATAAGCACCCCCCACACTTACCTTTTGCACTGTCCTCAGTGTGTAAAAACAAGCAATAGCCCTGTAAATTGCATAGAACATGTGTGCAAGAGAAGGGGGTAAAAAGAAGGGGATATGGAATGGGTGGGTGAGAGAAAAAAAATAGAGAGGGTGGGGAAAAAAATTGAAAAATGCAGAATGTAATTGAAAAATATTAAAAGAAAGTGTTTTTTTTAATGCTGGGTTGCCTCCAAGTTAGCTGCCCTCTTTATGGTCTTGGCTAGACCCTTGCAAGCTTGACTACATCTCCAACCAAACGTCTAGAGGAATGTCCTCTAGAATTATCTCCTCCACGAGTCCTACCTGGACACCTTCCCTGTAAAGCTTCAACCTATGGCCATTTACTTTGAAAATTTTGTTAGTAGCAAGGCTTCTTATATCAACAGCCCCATGGTTATAAGCTTTAAGCACTTCATAAGGACCTTTCCCCCTAGATCTTAGTTTTCCTGGAAACAAATGAAATTTGGATTGGTAAAGTAAAACCTTATCTCCTGCCTCGAAAGATTTTCTGGTCAGTTTTGCATCATGGAATGCCTTGGCTTTTCCCTTATAAATTACTGAGTTATCATATGCCTCAAGCCGGATTTCTTCTAGTTCAGAGAGTTGTATTTTTCTTTCTCTACCAGCCTTATCATATTCTAAATTAACTGTCGTGACCAGGACCGGCACGAAGCAGAAACTGGCCCTGTGCGAAAACAAAAAAAATAGCCTCTATGGAGTATCATATCTAATAAATGTAAAATTTAAAGAAATTTCATAATAATTATTGAATCTGTTGCAATGAAGAAGAAAACATCACTACAAGTTTACATAAAAAGAGACATTCTCCTTGCACATTTTGATGCAAAATCGTCAATCAAGCTCTGCATTTGCACTTGTTCCAAACTCTCACATTTGAAGATTTTGAAACAATTAGCAATAAAAACTTCTAAAAGAGGAAAAATTAAAAAAAACTGATTTTTTTTTATCAAACTTCAATTCATTAATCATTCTAATTAAAAATCAAATTTTATAGAACTGTAGAAGAATAAAACATAAATCGCACATTTAAAAATTTAAAAAACAAATAAAACTATGGATTTGATCATTTCAAAAAATTAAAGTAAATCACATGTTCATACGGGAAGACTGAAGTAAATGCGGAAGTGTTAGACGGCGTAGCGGTAAGGCGGGCAGCCGGCCACAGTGAAGATGACGCAACTCTTCTTCTTCCTCTGTCTCTGCCCTGGTTCCCTCACCTCCCACCTGTGGCTGCTAAGAACTGTTTTTTTTCGTTTTGGACCTCTTATTACATACCCTACCCATCCTACAGGCTTTAACAAAAAATTGGGCCTTGTTTTCCTTAGGGCCCTGTGCGGTTGAACAGCCTGCACAGGCCCAAGGCCGCCCCTGGTCGTGACAGCCCAGTAACTCTTATGTTCAATCTCAACAGGTAAGTGACACGCTTTCCCAAAAACTAACCTATAAGGAGACATGCCTATTGGTGTTTTAAATGCTGTCCTATAGGCCCATAAGGCCTCATCTAGCCTTAAACTCCAATCTTTTCTATCAGGTCTGACTATTTTCTCCAAAAATCTCTTTAATTCTTTATTTGAAACTTCAGCCTGGCCATTTGTTTGTGGATGGTAAGCTGTGGAAATTTTCTGAGTTATGTGATATTTTGAAAATAGTTGGCTCAGGACTTTGTTGCAGAAATGAGTTCCCCTATCACTGGTGAATGCCTTAGGCACTCCATACCTGTTAATGACCAGACTTTGAGCAGATTTAGCTACTGTTTTGGCATCATCAGTTTTAGTAGGAACTGCTTCAACCCATTTTGAAAGATAATCAACAAATAAGAGAATATAAGTGTTTCCAAAAGAATTGGGAAAAGGCCCCATAAAGTCCATACCCCAAACATCAAACAATTCACAAACAAAAATGGATTTCAGTGGCATTTGATCTTTTTGAGACAAGCTTCCAGTTTTTTGACATTCAGGACAACATTTACAAAATTCAGCACTATCCTTATATATTGTAGGCCAAAAAAACCACATTCAAGAATCTTATGGGCTGTTCTTTGAGGTCCTAGATGTCCCCCACCCTCTAAAGTGTGACAAAAATGCAAAATTGAATTTATCTCATAATCTCCTACACACTTTCTTACCACTTGGTCAGAGCACATTTTCCACAGGTATGGGTTATCCCAAATGTAAAACCTTGCTTGAGATTGAATCTTTTCTCTTAATGAACTAGGCATTCCAGGGGGAAAGGCTCCGGTGACTATGTAGTTAACAATATCAGAAAACCAAGGAACATGAGAAGCAAAGTATAAACTCTCATCTGGAAAGGTCCCAGTGAAAGGATCTAGATTTTCTTTATTGTTTTCTATCCTACTGAGGTGATCAGCCACCTGATTCAACCTTCCTGTTAGGGGTGAACCGGGGGTCTCATCAAGTTGCTAGTTTTGTGGTGAATTTGTGGAGGAAATGAACACGGAAGTATATGGGGAGAAATATGGGAGGTGTTTTTGGAGTTCTTTTTGGTGTTTTTTTATGAAGAAAAAGAAGAGGTTTAGGAAGAGAATATGGGGAGGTATGAAATGGAAGAAAATCAGGGATGGATAAACCAAGTTGGTATTTAAGAGATGTTACACACTTAATCAAATATCTAGAACCTAAAACTCACACATAAGATAACCACTCTTAAGATATAGAATTAGGAATTTGGCTAAAATAGCATCACACTATTTTATAAATACTCAAAGAGTAAAAGGGAGTGTTAATATTCAAGGTTGTGTTTACAATGTCCATAGGGCCTGATTATATAGGGAGAGGGGAAGGGAAAAATACATAATACATTGAGTGTGAACATGAGGAAGCTTCCTAGCAACATCCACTTCCAAAGTATGGGGTAACCTTCATTTAATCTTGTCTCCAAAGTGGACTAAAATCAGGAATGGGCTGGGGTTGTGGGGTTTCGGGTTTTAGGTTTGTAGTGGTTGTTTCCTGGTTTTTGTGGCTATTATTTGGGTAAAAATGGGGGGTTGTTTTGGCTAATAAAAGGGGACAGAGCTGGGTAATATTAGGGGTGGTTTTGGACATATGGGTTTGGGTTATTTGTGAGGGACATGGGCAGGAATGAGTGGCTAGTGGTGCGTCAAGGTTTTGGCTCTTTGTGGGTGTTTATGTTGGGATTGTGAAGTGTATTTTGGCCAGGGGATGAATGGAATAAAGGGAGGGTTTTATTTGTTTAATAAAAGGCTTAAAAGAAGGAAAATAACAACAAACAAACGGTTTTGGTTTGCACACTCTTATTTTCGGCCAGGGGCTAAAATAAGAGTAATAAAAACTTTATTTTGAAGTGAAATTAATGGCAAGGAGTTTTGGATATTTTGGGTTGGGTTGGACGAAGTGGGAGTCGACATGTGGAACCCTTGGGTCCGAAGTTATTCTGGCCTCTTGGGTTGAAGGACTCAGAATTCTCACTAAAACGGATCATAATGTTTGAACGTAAGTCCTCTGGTTTTTGTGAGGGTGTGGGACATGGGGGAGGGTATGATAGGCCAGGCCCGGATATAACACTTCCTGCCCTGTCTTTTATTTCATACTGAAACTCTTCCATCAACAAAATCCATCTAATCAATCTTTTCTTAGTGTGTTGCTTCTTTATTAAGTATTTCAAAGCTGAATGATCAGTGTAAATGGTTATCTTAACTCCTAACAGGTATATTCTATATTTCTCTAGAGCAAAGATTACAGCATACATTTCTTTCTCTGTTGTGGTATAATTTCTTTCGGCTGGGTCGAGTGTAGTGCTAGAATGTGAAATCACATAAGATTGGTTCCCATATGTTTGCCCCAAAACAGCCCCAACTGCCCAGTCACTTGCATCACACATTAATTCAAAGGGGTAAGCCCAATTTGGTGGCTGCATTATGGGGGCTGAAGTGAGTTTTTCTTTTATAAGATCAAAAGATTGTTTACATTTCTCATCAAAAACAAATGGGGTGTCTTTTCAAATCAAAGCAGTAAGAGGCAAAGCTATTTTGGAAAAATCTTTAATGAACCTCCTATAGAACCCAGCATGGCCTAAAAAAGATCTAATGTCTTTCAGATTTTTGGGGTAAGGAAGTGTTTTAATTATGTCCACTTTTGCTGGATCAACTTCCATCCCTTTAGAAGAAACCACATGACCTAGTACTACCCCTTTCTCAACCATGAAGTGACATTTTTCAAAATTCAGCACCAACTTAACTTCAATGCACCTTTTTAAAACTAAAGTCAGGTTATGCAAGCATTCTTGAAAGCTATTTCCATATACTGTAAAGTCATCCATAAAAACTTCCATGATTTTAGAAGAAAATTCAGTGAAAATACTCATCATGCATCTTTGAAATGTTGTTGGTGCATTGCATAAACCAAAATGCATTTTCTTAAACGCATATGTTCCAAAAGGGCAAGT
>OOIL02001913.1:76974-92670 GCA_900332095.2 Cuscuta campestris | reverse complement strand
CCTGCTCCAAACCTTCTTTGGGTTCTTATTGCTTTTACTGCTTTTTATTGCTCTTTTGTGATTTGTGATTTGATTGCTGTTATTGCTCTACTGTGTGTGTTAAGGTGTTGCTTTGATTGCTGACTTTTGTGCTACTACAGTACTCTTTTACTACTATTTGCATTGTTGCTCTTACCGTCTTTAATAGTGGTTCGTACCTTACTGTTTTTGTGTTAGTTGCTTTGTCTCCTCTTTGCTTTTTGGTGTTGTTGTGTAGGTGTAGTGGTGTGGGTTAGCAATGTAGCTACTAGGGCATATCCTGGGGTGGGGACGGGGGTAGGGGGTACGGGGGTAAGAGGGTCGCAGAGGGGTAGTGTAGTGTCGCATGTGCGTTTCGGCTCATGGAACATAGGGACCCTCACGGGTAAGTCGATTGAGTTGGTGCAAGTTCTCAAGAGGAGAAGGATTCAGGTGGCATGCGTGCAAGAAACCAGGTGGGTGGGCACTAAAGCGCGAGAGGTTGATGGTTTCAAACTGTGGTATTCAGGTTCAGCTAGGGGAAGGAATGGAGTCGGCATTCTGGTGGTGCCGGAGCTGCGGGAGTTTGTGGTGGAGGTGAAGAAGATTAGTGATCGTCTAATGTTTATGAAGTTGGTTTTGGGTGGCTGTGCGATCAATGTCGTGAGTGCTTACGCCCCGCATGTTGGCCTGGCAGACGAAGTAAAGAGGGAGTTTTGGGATGCCTTGGATGGGGTGGTTGTTGGTTTTCCACTGAACGAAAAAGTCGTCATTGGAGGCGACTTCAATGGCCATATTGGAGAATCGGGCGATGGCTTCGAGGACGTGCACGGTGGTTTTGGCTTTGGTAGCAGGAACCCAGCGGGAGTTTCACTCTTGGAGTTTGCCAGAGCAAGTGATTTGGTGGTTGCTAACTCGTGTTTCCCTAAACGAGACGACCATTTGGCTACATTTGTAAGTGGAGTGGGGAAGACACAGATCGACTATCTTCTCTTGCGCAGGTGTGATCGGGTGCTCTGCAAGGATGCTAAAGTAATTCCGAGTGAAAACGTCACTACCCAACACAAGCTTCTCGTGATGGATGTGATCAGGTGGGAGAAGCATAGGAGAGCTTTGAGTGGCAACACACAAATCAGGTGGAGGAAACTAAGTGCGGAGAACATCGCTGAGTTGACCAAGCGAGTGCAGGAGAAAGGTGCGTGGGAATCGACCGGAGAGGCTACAGATATGTGGGTGCGGACGGCTAGCTGCATCAGGGAATCAGCCTGGGAAGTGTTAGGTTTGAGCTCTGGCTCTGGGAGTAGGCATCGGGGTGATTGGTGGTGGAGCGATTCAGTCCGAAGTAAGGTGGAAGCTAAGAAGGTGGCGTATTTGAGGTACATGGGCTGCAATGTTGAGGAGGAAAGAGCGGCGTTACGAGTGGAGTACAAGAAAGCACGCAAAGAAGCTAAGTTAGAGGTAACGAGGGCAAAGAATGCCGCTTTTGAACGCCTCTACAAGGATATTGAGGAGAAAGGCAGTGTTAATCCACTGTTCTGGCTTGCTAAAGTGTGCGAGAGGAAGGCCCGAGATCTAGACCACGTGAGATGCGTGAAGGACAGCGATGGTAGAGTGTTAGTTGAGACTGCCAAGGTGGCTAAGCGCTGGGGGGAGTACTTTAGTGAACTCTTAAATGCGGGAGGAGACCAGAGGCTAGTTCTTGATGAGTTGGGACATCAGGGGGCCTCTCGTGTGTATTGCCGACGCATTTGCTTGGAAGAGGTGGTTCGGGCTCTCCGCGTGATGCGTAGTGGGAGAGCTTTGGAACCAAATGAGATTCCAGTGGAGTTTTGGAAGCATGCGGGTCGTGGTGTGTGGGTTTGGTTAACCAAACTCTTCAATGTTATCCTCCGGACAGCAAGGATGCCTGATGAGTGGAGGGAGAGTCTTTTGGTCCCTCTGTTTAAAGGCAAAGGTGACATTCAGAGCTGCGAGAATTACAGAGGCATCAAACTGCTTAGCCACACCATGAAGGTTTGGGAGCGAGTCATTGAGTATAGGGTGCGGAAAGGGGTTTGCATCTCGGAGAACCAGTTTGGTTTTATGCCTGGCAGATCGACTACAGAGGCCATTCATCTCGTGAGGAGGTTAATGGAAGAGTATAGGGCTAAGAAGAAGGACCTTCATATGGTGTTTATTGATCTTGAGAAGGCGTATGATAGGGTGCCAAGGGAGGTCTTATGGAGGTGCCTTGAGGCTAGAGGAGTTCCCATCGTGTACACTCGCGCGATCAAGGATATGTACGATGGGGCTATGACTAAGGTAAGGACTTTCGGGGGCGTCTCAGATTCTTTCTCGGTAGGGATGGGGCTGCACCAGGGGTCTGCCCTTAGCCCTTTTTTATTCGCCTTGGTGATGGACGTCCTAACTCAAGGTGTTCAAGACGGGGTCCCATGGTGCATGCTTTTCGCGGATGATATTGTGCTTATCGACGACACGCGTGAGGGACTAAACGACAAGTTGGAATTATGGCGTCTTGCCCTTAAGACTAAAGGATTCAGAATAAGTAGGAATAAGACTGAATACATGGAATGTCGTTTCAGCGGCCGGGATACAGAATCAGAGGTGGAAGTCCGGATTGACTCTCACCTAGTACCTAAGGTAGACATGTTTCGATATCTTGGCTCGGTAATTCAGGCAGATGGGGAGTTAGATGCGGATGTTGGACATCGGGTTGGAGTGGCTTGGGCCAAATGGCGGTTAGCTTCAGGGGTGTTGTGTGATCCGAATATTTTGCCTAGAATGAAAGGTAAGTTCTATCGATCCGTAGTCAGACCTGCTATGTTATATGGGGTAGAGTGTTGGGCGGTTAAGAAGACTCATGTGCGTCGTCTGCATGCGGCGGAGATGCGAATGTTACGATGGATGTGTGGGAAGACAAGGTTGGACAGGATTTCGAACGAAGTTATCCGACGTCAGGTAGGTATGCCACCGGTGGAAGACAAGTTGCGGGAAGTGAGATTGAGATGGTTTGGCCATGTGAGACGACGGGATGCTGACGCCCCTGTACGGAGATGCGAGAGGATTACGGTTATCGGGGGAAGAAGGGGAAGGGGTAGACCTAAGAAGAATTGGGAGGAGGTGATTAGGCAGGATTTAGGACTTCTCGACCTGACTGAGGATATGGCCCTAGATAGGAACCTTTGGAGAACTAGGATTAGAGTAGCTGGATAGGAGCTAGTTGTTGTAGAGGTTGTTTTGTAGTGTGTTGTATTTGTTTGGAATCTTCTGCTATTGTTTGTACTTGTTGCTTGTACTTGGGGCCTTATCTTGGCTATATTTTGTTCTCTTCCATATTTTTGTGCAGGTGGAGCCGGGGGTCTCTTGGAAACAGCCTCCCTACTTAGGGGCAAGGTCTGCGTACACACACCCTCCCCAGACCCTACTGTTGTGGGATTCAACTGGGTTGTTGTTGTTGTTATTGTTGTTGTTGGATTTTTTCATTCCCCGAAAGTCTTTTCTTATTAGTGCACAGCTCTTTTAAGAATTTTGCATATTTAGGCACTTGTTTGATGGCTTCTAAGAGGGGCAAATTGATCTCTACCTTCTTAAAGGTATCTAAAAGTTCATGATCTAAGTCTTTATTCCTAGATTTTTGGATAATGAACTTACTCGGGAAGGGAGCTTTAGCTCTGACCATGTCTTCTACCCTTTCCCCTTGGTCTGTATTATCATTCCCAGGTGTTTTTCCCACTGTTTCAGCCC
This sequence comes from Cuscuta campestris, assembly GCA_900332095.2. Lineage (NCBI taxonomy): Eukaryota > Viridiplantae > Streptophyta > Magnoliopsida > Solanales > Convolvulaceae > Cuscuta > Cuscuta campestris. The sequence continues at coordinate 88,929 of OOIL02001913.1, read as the reverse complement.
CATGAGAACTTCTGTCGGAAGCCTCAAAACTCAAGGTTCACAACTTAAGGTACTTCTTTCTCACTCTCAAACATATCCCTATCCTTAGGTTCAGGCAATTGTTTCTTATTCCTTAAAACCACAGCACTAATGTTTTCTTTTGGATTTGGAAAAGGCTGAGAAGGGATTCTTTGATTCATTTGAGCCTGCAAGTTGCTTATTATCACATCAGTAGCTGTTTGTTTTTCTTGAACTTGTTTAAGACTTGAATCAAAACTTGAAAACTTGTCATCCATTTTCTTGAGAATTTGTTCAAGCATCTGGGCACTTCTATCTTGGTTAGGTTGATGGTTTAAATTCAGATTTCCCCTATTTGCTTGATTAAAATTCTGATTATTGTTTTGAGGAGGACCATATCTGAGATTTGGATGATCCTTCCAGCCCTCATTATAAGAATTTGAGTATGGATCATATTTTCTTTGTTGATTGTAATAAAAAACAGCATTGACTTCAGGATTTTGAAAGGTTGGACAAGCATCAGTTGCATGCCCTTCTAGACAACACACTCCACAATGGATCCCCCTAACATTCCCACCCCCAGAAACTAGTTTTGACATCATAAAGGTGAGTTCAGAAAGCTTTTGTTCAATTGATTTACTTTCAACTTCATTGACCTTTTTAACCAGTGTTTCTCTTGTTCCAAATTGTTGGGTGTTCTGAGCAATCAAGTTAAAAAGCTCCCTAGCTTGAGTAGGGGTTTTGTTAACAAGGGCTCCTCCACTTGCAGCATCTACATTATTCCTATCAGTGGGGAGGAGTCCTTCATAAAAATATTGAATCAACAATTGTTCAGAAATTTGATGTTGTGGGCATGAAGCACAAAGCTTGTTAAACCTCTCCCAATATTCAGAAAAATTTTCACCTATCATTTGTTTGATCCCACAGATGTCCTTCCTAATGGATCTTATCCTAGAGGCTGGGAAGTATTTCTCTAAGAAAGCCTTATGTAAAGCATTCCATGTTGTAAAAGAACCAGCAGGCATATAATATAACCAATCTTTAGCTTTATCACATAAGGAAAAAGGAAAAGCTCTCAGCCTAATTTGATCTTGAGCGACCCCTTCAGGCACCATAGCACCGCATGTAATCAGAAATTCAGAGATGTGCCTGAAGGGATCCTCTCCAAGAAGACCATGAAACTTATGCAGAAGATTTATAAACCCAGAATTCAGCTTTAAAGGTTTTTCCAATTCAGTGTAAGTAATAGCCAAAGGTTGAACATTTAAATTAGGGGCAGCAAGTTCTTTCAAAGTAGCCATTTTTTGTTCACTTTTGATTTCAAAAAGGTTTCCAAATATTGGCTCAAAATCAGATTCAGAATCAGCACCAAACACATTGGAAACTTCACAACCAGACTCAAGCACAGCTTCACACGTTTGGAAATTAAAAGAGTCAAGTCCAGCCACACTTACCTGGTGATTGTAACCTAGCTCAATTGTTTCTCCAATAACTCTTCCACTCCTTAATAGCATGCAAGTACACAAAGCTGCAACTTGAAACAAGAACGGTATTAGAATTCTTAAAACTTATCTTTATCACTTGATTAGATAATGCAAAAAGGGCTTTTATTTGGTTTTAGTTCAAAACTTTTATCATTTAGTATCCAAGCTCTTTTCATTTGTTCTTGTATAGAAATTAACAAATAAGTTCCTTACAGCATCTAAAAATGACTCTCGTCTTACTTAAGAGAAGCACTTTTTCTAAACCCATTCATGATATTCATTTAAAAGGGCATATAAAGTCCAGTAGCTCTCTTATTTCAGTCTAAAGATTACTTTTGACGCTGTCCAGATCAGATTTTAGAAGCAAAACATCCTAAAGACATATTAATTTGCATTGTAAAGGATATAACTTGACCAAAGATGTTGCTAATTCTAAGAAAATGGCCCAACAGGAGGCAAAAAAAATGCAAGTACTACTTCTAACTAGAAGAAGTAAGAGAAACAGAATGTAAACAAAAAGTTTTTTTAAAGATTTTTTGAGTGTTTTACTCAAGCAATGTAACGCCCCGAAATTAGGCCTAAAAAGAATTAATTAATTTAAAAATTAATTAACGACTGAGAAAGACCCGAACACTGAAAAATATATAAGTTTCCAGAAAAATATTTTAATTACATCAAAATTCTAGTTTTGACAGTCTGATTCCAAAAACGCGACCCGTTTTCAAAACGGAACAGTTTGGGCGAAAAAGCGCGTACCGTTTTAGCCAGTTTATCAATTACGGAGTAGGAGAATATATTTGATTCCCCAAACCCTCCAAATCACGTAGAGACACTTCCCCCCATCTCTTCCAATCCTCAATCAAACCACATTAGGACCACACCACCACATCCCTCCAATTTACTTTTCCTATATTATCACCCTACCACCACCATCATCATCCTCACACCTTATCACCATCATCCATCCATCATTCATCCCCTCCCCATCCTCTCTCTGTCGGCAGCAGCTCAGGAGGAAGAAAACCCAAAAATACTCCATTGTTGAGCCGAGGAAGAAGAAGGAGAAACAAGAAGAAGTGTCAAGGTTCCCAAATCTTAAGCTCAAAAACGCAGCATCAACTTCTTCGTGAATTCTGTAATTTTCTATCCATTTTCTCAAATTGTTTATTATACCAAAATCGTAGCCCCGGATGTTACGAATCCAACCCAACAAACGGCTCGCGATTTCGTTAAGTAACGAAGAAGATATGGCCAAAATACCGGGACTGCTCCAGTGGTGGAGAGCTCCTCGGGTTGGCCAAGTTTCTTCATCGTTTTCATATCGTTTCTTTCCAAATACTTACCGTCAACTCTCTCGTGGTTATTAGGAACTTCCGGAGATTATTTCCATGAAGATTGAACGTCGGATGCTCGAAGTTGATAGGGGCGACCGTACGTTGAACGTTCGTTGAGGCGTATTGTAATCATTCTATTTTTCCGAGCTCTACGATATCAAGGCGAGTACATTGCACCTTAGTAACGCAATCCTTGGTTGAATATCAATCTAGATATATCGTTAGGATTGATTGCCATATTATAAGTCATTTGTGCTTTAAGATCAAACTCATTAGACTCATAAAGTAAAAATATGTTTATCTTGATACTTCACCTTAAATGAAAACATAAATGTTAAGAATCCTTCAAATACATAGATGTGTAATCATAAGTGTTAAAATAACTCAAAGAAGTATTTTAGATATCCAAAAATATCAAAAATAGGATTCGTAGACCCAAACGGTCGACGTAAACGGTCAACTGTTGCGTTAAGAACCGAAACGGAGCAAGACTGTCAGACAAACGGTCGACCGCCGGTGGCCAACGGTCGACCGTCGCCTGCCCTGCCAAGTGCCGCCGTCCACCTCCAGTCAACAACGGTCGACCGCCGGTCAACCGCGGTCGACCGTCACGGTGATTCCCCAACCCGACGCGATGAAGTTTAAGGTCGACCGTCGCGCCTAACGGTCGACCGTTCCGAGCCCCGTAGCTTAAATAAATGATATTTTTATCAGATTTCATCCAAATAAAATAAAGTATATTTATCCAATCATGTTGTTTACAAATTGTTCATATCATGTGATTCATTTCATCATCCATATTGAAACATATCACATCATGTGCATGCGCAAGAGATCAGGCGGAAGTGCGTCTCTTGTAGTGTGATGTGCGGGACTTATTAGTCCGACATCANCGACCGTTCCGAGCCCCGTAGCTTAAATAAATGATATTTTTATCAGATTTCATCCAAATAAAATAAAGTATATTTATCCAATCATGTTGTTTACAAATTGTTCATATCATGTGATTCATTTCATCATCCATATTGAAACATATCACATCATGTGCATGCGCAAGAGATCAGGCGGAAGTGCGTCTCTTGTAGTGTGATGTGCGGGACTTATTAGTCCGACATCACCCGTTTCGGGCTTAGTGTACGTACATGGTATTCAAGTTTCGAGTACCACCCCTACTTTCTAGTCTCCCTTGAGAGACTAAGGCCGCGTGAGTTCGTCGTACCAAATGGGCGAATCTCATAGCGCAAGGGTGTCCTTGCTCGTTAGAATCATATAGCATGAAATCATCATCAAGTACAATCATTAGGATCATGTATGACATCAATCACGTATCATTATCATCATCTTGAATATATATGCTATATTATGTCATATCATGAATAATTGTATGTCTACTTGCTATTCAATTTGGAATTGTTGTACTAGCGTATTCCTCAGCTGACGCTGAGCGTGTAGTTTGTTTTACTTGCTACACGCAGGTTACGACACTGGTCATGGAGCCCATCCCGGAGGTCAATGAGAGTGAAGAGATGTACGGACTGGTGGACCACTTTTGTGATGCTTTAATTAAATAAATACCTTTTCGGGCGAGTACCCAGAAAATGTAAAACAATTTGATTATGTTTTATATTTAAGCTTCCGCACTGTTTCATCAATACTCTGAATTTAATATTTGAAATTATCATTTATATAAAAGTTTAAATTGGATTTAAATTATTCCTCAAATTATTATGCGTATTTACCATCATGGTAACTACTCCGGCTCGAATAATCTAGGTAATTTGGTTATTCGAGTTGGGGTGTTACATTTTGGTATCAGAGCATTTGGTTTAAAAAAAAATTTTGGAAATCAAATCAAAAGAGTTTTTAAACACAAGTCCGCATCTCTCCACATCTCTGCCCGGGAAGGTAAAACAATTAGTTTACTTATGACTAATTACATTTTAAATTAATTATAGAATGAGTCAGGACTCGACTCACGGTCAGGCAAACCCTCACGCGGAGCCTGAGCACGTTAGTGTGCATACGGTGCACACTGAAGCATCCAGTTACGTGCCCTAGCAGCCGCAGCCTCAGCCGGAACCTCAGCCAGTTCCGGAGCAGTTCGCGGGTCAGAACCCGAATTTAGCCATTCCGATGTTCCAACCGCAAATGGTTGCGAACATGTTCCAGTTCTTCCAGCAGATGGCGGGAGCGCACGTACCACCACCACCACCTCCTCCTGCACCCATTGTCTCGATTGAAAAACTCAAGAGGAATGGGGCGCAGGAATTCTGTGGCGACCAGATAGCGGACCCTCAAATAGCCAAGCGTTGGCAAGAGCGCACGGTGAGGGTACTGGAGAATTTGAAGGTACCTATCGAGGATTGGGGACAGCATGCCATATCCCTATTGCAAGATGCCGCCTATGATTGGTGGAAGCGAGTAGGTGCCAACATTCCCGTACCAGTACCATGGACTACCTTCGAGCCACTCTTCAAAGCCAAGTATGTGCCCAATCACTACGTCGAGGCCAAATATGAGGAATTCTCCAATTTCACTCAGGGAAGCTGACTCTCCCCGAGTACCGTCAGCAATTTGACGGATTGGCTGAGTTTGGTAAAGACTTGGTCAACACCATGGAGAAGCGCTGCAAGAAGTTCATCAAGGGTATTAGACCAGACCTGTCGTCAACACTCATTATTGCTCCCCGAGCCGACATCAACGATGTCTATAAGAAAGCTCTTGAGCTGAACGAGGAGCTCATCAGGAAAGCTGCGTATGAACAGGCACTTTTGGAAGAAAGTCGGACCGTCCAATCAGGCCCGAAAATGGGACATGGTAGCAAGAGGACCTTCTCCGCGCCGAGCAACACTCGCCATGATAAGCGAGCGAAATCTACTCCCTCTACATCTGTGGCCGTCACTAGTAAGAGCGGGAAGGAGAAGATGACATACCGTAATCCAGTATGTTCACACTGTAACCGCAGACATGCTGGTGAGTGTTGGTTCATACAGGGTCTTTGCCTCGGGTGTGGTCAGGCAGGTCACTTTCGGAACGAATGCCCGGTGAATCCAGGCAAGGCTATCTCCACTGGACCAGGCACACCGACTGCTCCTACTGTCCGAAGGGCCGAGCCTACCCAGAGTCATCGTTCTACAGCCGCGTCCAACCAACCAAAGAGGCCAGCAACTAGTCAGCAGCAGGGACGAGCACCAGCTCGTACGTATGCCATGCAAGGGCGTACAGATCCACAGACCAATGATGTCATCATGGGTATGTTCACTTTATTTGATATCACTGTATCTGCTTTAATTGACCCTGGATCTACCTTATCATATATATGTGTACCTATGCCTGTTACATCTGACGTCACTAAGGAAACTCTTGAGTATCCGGTAGTTGTGTTGAACCCACTGGGACACAGTCTACGTCTCCAACATGTCTATAATCAATGTCCGTTGATGGCTCAAGGAAGAATATTCTTGGCCGATCTCATTGAACTCCCTCACAAGGAGTTTGACGTTATACTTGGCATGGACTGGTTGGAAAAACACCAGGCTATTGTCGAGTGCAAGGAACGAGTGGTGAAACTTCGCACAGACGACGACAACGAGGTGATCATTCGGGGAGAACTGCTACCGAAAGCTCCCGAATTCATCTCTTATATGCAAGCAAAACGGCTCATTCGCAGGAAATGCGAAGCATTCTTGTGCACTGTTAAGGATATACGAAAGGAAACACCTAATCATAAGGATATATCTGTGGTTTGTGACTTTCCTGATGTATTTCGTGAGGAACTTCTAGGTCTACCTCATCCGAGAGAAGTAGAATTCTCTATTGATCTTGTACCTGGTACTGGACCCATCTCAGCATCACCTCATCGAATGGCCCCTGCAGAAATGAAGGAATTGAAAGCCCAACTGCAGGAGTTATTAGATAAAGGCTTCATCTGTCCTAGTGTTTCCCCGTGGGGGGCACCTGCTCTTTTCGTCCGTAAGAAAGATGGATCGATGAGATTATGCATCGACTACCGTCAGCTGAACAAAGTGACGATCAAGAACCATTATCCGTTACCCCGTACTGATGATCTGTTTGATCAATTACGAGGTGTGACTGTTTTCTCAAAGATTGATCTCAGATCCGGTTACCATCAGATCCCTGTGAAACCAGAAGACATTCCTAAGACGGCTTTTCGTACACGTTACGGACATTATGAATTTACCGTTATGCCCTTTGGCTTAACAAATGCACCAGCCGTATTCATGGATCTCATGAATAGCGTTTTCAGACAGTATTTGGATCATTTTGTTGTGGTCTTCATCGATGATATTTTGGTCTACTCAAAAACACCAGAGGATCATGCTGAACATTTGTGCATCGTGCTGAGTATATTGAGAGAGCATAAACTCTATGCCAAACTTTCTAAATGTGAGTTTTGGCTGAATGAGGTCACTTTTCTCGGTCACGTGATTTCTGCGGAAGGAGTCAAGGTTGACCCATGCAAAATTTCAGCGATCACCGAATGGAAAACTCCACGCAATACCCGTGAGGTACGGAGTTTCCTTGGACTCGCTGGTTATTATCGTCGCTTCGTGAAGGACTTTTCTCGAATCGCCACACCACTTCATAAACTGATGAAGAAGGATGTCAAGTTCGCTTGGACAGAAGCTTGTCAGAAAAGCTTCGAACAGTTGAAAGAATGTTTGACTCAGGCACCTGTGTTAGTCCAACCGACACCTGGTACTGAATACACAGTTTTCAGCGACGCATCACATCAGGGCCTTGGGTGTGTACTGATGCAGGAAGGCAAGGTTGTGGCTTATGCATCACGACAGCTGAAGCCCCGTGAATGCAATTATCCAACTCATGATTTGGAGCTAGCAGCTGTTGTTCTTGCTTTGAAGATCTGGAGACACTACTTATACGGCGAGACGACTCGCATATTCATCGACCACAAGAGTCTACAGTATTTGATGAGCCAAAAGGAGTTAAACCTTTGACAGAGAAGGTGGCTAGAGTTGATTAAGGACTATGACTGTCACATCGCTTACCATCCCAGTAAAGCGAACGTGGTAGCCGATGCTCTTAGTCGTAAGACTCTTGCTGAACTCCGCATACGACCTACATTGGATCAGGATATTATTTCAGCACAGCATCAGGATATCTTTTGTCTCGAGACACGAGAGCTTGTTTCCAAGGGAGAGAAACAAGACTTCTCAGTTCAAGATGATGGTACACTATACTATCGGGATCGTTTGGTAGTACCATTAGGAGATGTGAGGGATCGCTTATTGCGTGAAGCTCACGGAACCGTGTATACCATGCATCCCGGAAGTAACAAAATGTTCCAGGACCTGAAGAGACACTATTGGTGGTCAGCTATGAAAAGGGAGATCACCGAATTCACATCGAGATGTATGACTTGTCAGCAAGTCAAAGCCGAACATCAGGTACCTACAGGACTTCTGCAGCAAATCACTATTCCTGAGTGGAAATGGGACCGCATTACGATGGATTTTGTAATCGAATTACCATTATCTCCAAGGAAGAATGATGCAGTTTGGGTTATTGTTGATCGTTTGACAAAATCGACGCATTTCTTACCAATTCGGCGAGATTTTACACTACAGCGTCTGGCGGAGCTGTACATTCACGAGATTGTCAGAATACACGGAGTACCATCATCCATCATATCAGACCGCGATCCTCGATTCACTTCCCAATTTTGGAAGAGCTTGCAGAAAGCTCTCGGTTCCAAATTACATTTCAGCACGGCTTTCCATCCTCAGACTGACGGACAGTCTGAGAGGACTACTCAGATTCTCGAAGATATGATGCGAGCATGCGTCATTGATTTTGGAAACAATTGGGAAAAATATCTTCCTCTGATGGAATTTGCCTATAACAATAGTTATCAGGCAAGTATTGAAATGGCTCCGTATGAGGCACTGTACGGAAGGAAATGTCGTACACCAGTTTGTTGGACTGAATTGAGTGAGAGAAAACTCGAAGGTCCAGAACTAGTGCGCGAAACAGAGGAAAAAGTTCAGTTGATCAGAGAAAGACTTCAGATAGCAGACAGACAGAAATCTTATGCAGACCTCAAGCGACGCGATATCGAATATGCTGTTGGTGACAGGGTATTCTTGAAGGTTTCTCCTTGGAAGAAGGTTTTACGTTTGGGCAAAAAGGGGAAACTCAGTCCGAGGTTTATAGGCCCATACAAAGTTATAGAACGTGTGGGACCTGTAGCCTACAGGTTGGAATTACCACCAGAGCTAAAAAAGATTCAATATGTGTTTCATGTGTCAATGTTGAGGAGATACAGATCAGATCCATCTCACATTATTCCAACAGAGACAGTCACTCTTGATGAGAATCTCTCCTATGAAGAGGAACCTGTAGAGATTCTGGCACGAGAAGTTTGAGTATTGAGGAACAAGATTGTACCCTTAGTTAAGGTGCTTTGGAGGAGTCACTCTATCGAAGAAGCAACCTGGGAAACTGAGGAGTCTATGCGATCTCAATATCCACAATTTTCACCGACCAGTGATCAGGTAATTTCGAGGACGAAATTTTTTTAAGGGGGAGAGAATTGTAACGCCCCGAAATTAGGCCTAAAAAGAATTAATTAATTTAAAAATTAATTAACGACTGAGACAGACCCGCACACTGAAAAATATATAAGTTTGCAGAAAAATATTTTAATTATATCAAAATTCTGGTTTTGACAGTCTGATTCCAAAAACGCGACCCGTTTTCAAAACGGAACAGTTTGGGCGAAAAAGCGCGTACCGTTTTAGCCAGTTTATCAATTACGGAGTAGGAGAATATATTTGATTCCCCAAACCCTCCAAATCACGTAGAGACACTTCCCCCCATCTCTTCCAATCCTCAATCAAACCACATTAGGACCCCACCACCACATCCCTCCAATTTACTTTTCCTATATTATCACCCTACCACCACCATCATCATCCTCACACCTTATCACCATCATCCGTCTATCATTCATCCCCTCCCCATCCTCTCTCTGTCGGCAGCAGCTCAGGAGGAAGAAAACCCAAAAATACTCCATTGTTGAGCCAAGGAAGAAGAAGGAGAAACAAGAAGAAGTGTCAAGGTTCCCAAATCTTAAGCTCAAAAACGCAGCATCAACTTCTTCGTGAATTCTGTAATTTCTATCCATTTTCTCAAATTGTTTATTATACCAAAATCGTAGCCCCAGATGTTACAAATCCAACCCAACAAACGGCTCGCGATTTCGTTAAGTAACGAAGAAGATATGGCCAAAATACCGGGACTGCTCCAGTGGTGGAGAGCTCCTCGGGTTGGCCAAGTTTCTTCATTGTTTTCATATCGTTTCTTTCCAAATACTTACCGTCAACTCTCTCGTGGTTATTAGGAACTTCCGGAGATTATTTCCAAGAAGATTGAATGTCGGATGCTCGAAGTTGATAGGGGCGACCGTACGTTGAACGTTTGTTGAGGCGTATTGTTATCATTCTATTTTCCCAACCTCTACGATATCAAGGCGAGTCAATTGCACCTTAGTAACGCAATCCTTGGTTGAATATCAATCTAGATATATCGTTAGGATTGATTGCCATATTATAAGTCATTTGTGCTTTAAGATCAAACTCATTAGACTCATAAAGTAAAAATATGTTTATCTTGATACTTCACCTTAAATGAAAACATAAATGTAACGCCCCAAAATATACCCTAAAATTTATTGAATAAAATATTCAATTAAACAAAATTTGTTTTGAGTAAAATAAATTATTGTTGGGCTTTGGGCCGAAACAAAATATACATTGATGTCCAATAAACATAATTGGGTTAAATCTCATAAATATAAATCCAACATGTTGACTTATTGTGTGATCTTGATTGGGAACCTGAGTACAGACCCAAATTAAGAATAAATGAAGAAATTGTTTGTAATGTGAACTTTGAAATGATTTATTGAAATAAATCATGGAAATAAATTATATGAATTAATTATGAGAACCTTTTTGAATAAAGGTCAATTGAATCAATTTTGACTTTATCAAAGTCAACCACCCAAAAATATGATGTCGGAAAAAGTATAACGAATAAATATAAAAATTATACCGTTGGATATAGTTTAACTGTCAGATCGCAACGGTGCAAACGGAATTCAATTCGGATAAAGTTGGACCAAAAAGTGTACCCCGACTGGGACCAAATTAGTCCCAATCAGAGAAGAATCGTGAGAAATTCATTAGCATCGCAGCCCTGCGCACTAATCGACCCATCATCACCAGGATCACCAATTGTCTTCTTCCTTCTTCTCTGGCTATAAATGCTACTCTCCTCTTCCTCATTTCCACCCCAAAATCTTTCCTTCTTCTTTCATATGAGAGCTATGAATATGGAGAGTACATAGATGCTGTCAATTTTGTGAAAGGTCGCCGGAGATGGGAGTAATCGTTGCCGGAAGTTTCGCCGGAAAATCGTCAAAACCCCCCTTACGCTTCAAGGTAAGCCCGTAGATATATCTAGTGACTAGAATGTTCATATAGATCGTTTCTACGTTCATAAACGACCATTTGGTTGAGTTTTGTGTTTGATATGCTTCAAGAACCAAGAATCATAAATTTGGAAATTGTTGTTAAAACTTCAAATTAATGGTATTTAATTGATCTATTAACATTGGAGAACATTTCTATAAAGTTTAATTGAAGTTTGGTGGCTAAAAATGAGTTTTCGAAAATCTGACCCGAGGTTGAAGATGAAGCACTGTTTGCTGGTTGGCAGGAAAGGTCGACCGTTTTGACAAAAGGTCGACCGTTCTACCAGAAGGTCGACCGTCCCTCCACGAAGGTCGACCGTTCTGAGACCAGAAACTCCCATACCACTGTTATAATAACGGTCGACCGTCGGCTGAAAACGGTGGACCGTTCCGAACACTGTCAACTACGAAAAATGCTATTTTTGAGTTCTAAAATCATATTTTTGATGCCAATGAATTATAACTAATATAGATATGATTTCTTGAAATAAAAATGGTATTTTTGACAAATAAAATGTTATGTGATGCATGACGGTAAGTTCGGGTGTTAACACTCGAAGCTAGGCCGCTATTTGCTATCGAATGTTATGTTGATTGATGAATGATTATTATGATGATTATG
>OOIL02001913.1:42511-69831 GCA_900332095.2 Cuscuta campestris | reverse complement strand
AAGAACTCTAGGATATATCTAGGTTGACTTTGGTTTCTAAGACTATCTAGAAGACCTCTAAGATAGCTTAGAAATAGGCCTTGCGGGTATAATCATGAGTATTCGGTGGCCTGGGTTAAAACGTACGTACGGGATCTACAAACCAAACTTGAGGCACTCGTTTGGGGATACCACCCAACCCGACAGTGAGCATTTCGGATCCGCTGTTCGGTTTTTGGATGACCTTAATCGAAGGTAAGTTTAAGATTTTGAAAACCTATTTTTGAAAATTTATATCTTAAACTAGGCCTAGCTTAAGGGTTAGATAAGAGTACCTTAAACTTGAATATAGTTTAACTATGTTAGACTAGAATTTGTTTAAGAGTTGGTAAACATCAAATAGATTAGCCTTAGACTAAGAATAGTTTAAGGATATTGTTGAATGACAAATGATGAATATTGTATGATGTATGTTGAATAAAAATGTTGAATAATTGAATAATGAATGTTGAAAATTGTATATTGATTATTGAATATCTGAACTGAACATTATGTGCATGATATCAAATGGTTGATTATGAATTGAGATTCAATTTATGTGGATGTTCGACGCATTAGATATGCTTACTCAGCTTTACCGCTGAGCGTGTAGTGTGTTTTATTTGCTACACGCAGGTCAATATAATGATGTGACGTGATCCTGGAGGCAGACGGAGGCGAGATAGTCGGAATGGATGTGATGGTTTTGAATTAAAGAATATAGATAAATTATGTTTGTGGTTATGATTTGTTAAGCTTCCGCAATATTGAAAACTCTGTAATGTTTATGATATGAAAAATATTATTATGATAAATAAAAGTGTTTGAAAAGTTTTAAATTTTACGATTACCAAGTTAATACTTTAGTCCGAAAGGGGCTGCAGACCTGGATGGATTAGGGTGTTACAATAAATGTTAAGAATCCTTCAAATACATAGATGTGTTAATAATAAGTGTTAAAATAACTCAAAGAAGTATTTTAGATATCCAAAAATATCAAAAATAGGATTCGTAGACCCGAACGGTCGACGTAAACGGTCAACTGTTGCGTTAAGAACCGAAACGGAGCAAGACTGTCAGACAAACGGTCGACCGCCGGTGGCCAACGGTTGACCGTCGCCTGCCCAGCCAAGTGTCGCCGTCCACCTCCAGTCAACAACGGTCGACCGCCGGTCAACCGCGGTCGACCGTCACGGTGATTCCCCAACCCGACGCGATGAAGTTTAAGGTCGACCGTCGCGCCTAACGGTCGACCGTTCCGAGCCCCGTAGCTTAAATAAATGATATTTTTATCAGATCTCATCCAAATAAAATAAAGTATATTTATCCAATCATGTTGTTTACAAATTGTTCATATCATGTGATTCATTTCATCATCCATATTGAAACATATCACATCATGTGCATGCGCAAGAGATCAGGCGGAAGTGCATCTCTTGTAGTGTGATGTGCGAGACTTATTAGTCCGACATCACCCGTTCCGGGCTTAGTGTACGTACATGGTATTCAAGTTTCGAGTACCACCCCTACTTTCTAGTCTCCCTTCAGAGACTAAGGCCGCGTGAGTTCGTCGTACCAAATGGGCGAATCTCATAGCGCAAGGGTGTCCTTGCTCGTTAGAATCATATAGCATGAAATCATCATCAAGTACAATCATTAGGATCATGTATGACATCAATCACGTATCATTATCATCATCTTGAATATATATGCTATATTATGTCATATCATGAATAATTGTATGTCTACTTGCTATTCAATTTGGAATTGTTGTACTAGCGTAATCCTCAGCTGACGCTGAGCGTGTAGTTTGTTTTACTTGCTACACGCAGGTAACGACACTGGTCATGGAGCCCATCCCGGAGGTCAATGAGAGTGAAGAGATGTACGGACTGGTGGACCACTTTTGTGATGCTTTAATTAAATAAATACCTTTTCGGGCGAGTACCTAGAAAATGTAAAACAATTTGATTATGTTTTATATTTAAGCTTCCGCACTGTTTCAGCAATACTCTGAATTTAATATTTGAAATTATCATTTATATAAAAGTTTAAATTGGATTTAAATTATTCCTCAAATTATTATGCGTATTTACCATCATGGTAACTACTCCGGCTCGAATAATCTAGGTAATTTGGTTATTCGAGTTGGGGTGTTACAAGCAAATTGGTTCTCATAAAAAGTAATCTTTCCCCGGCAACAGCGCCAAAATTTGTTAGGCGTGTCGTAGTGCCTACAAATTAATTCTTTTTTCTCATCCTCTTTTTAATTCAAAACTTATATTTCATAGCTAGGGTAAGTAAGAGTCGATCCCACGGAGAAAGATGATCTTTAATTATTTTATGAAAATCACTTACTTAAGTTCTACGTTTTTTTCCATTTAAAAACAACTAATAAAAGAGCTAACTATTCAGGGGGTTTTAAAAGATAAATTGGAAAGATAAAGATAAATAAAAAGGATAAAATGGGTAAAGAAACACAACCATGGCAGCCACTTAGAACAAGGATGAAGACACACAAGGACAACACTAACACAAAACTAAAAAACACTTTAAACTTTATAAAAACGTAAACGATAATAATTAACTTAAACTGATTTTGAAAATACTTTATGGTTTTTAAAAACGAATTGATCAAATCCGGCTTCTCAAATTAACTAAGACTACCCCAAATTAAAATGATTGACAAAACTCTTGGGTTAAGTTGAAGAAAAAATCTACCTGCGGTTCTTCCCTATTCTCCCTAGTATAGCCTATGTTAAGTCATGCCCTAACTTTAGACCCTACTATTTTTAACAACCCAAGGACCTGCCCCCAGATTTAATTAAAATAGAGTATTAAGTTCTTTGGAAAACATCACTTAAAAACTAAGGCCAACCCCGAACCATTGAACCATCAGGTTCCAGTTCTAGAAGATTCACCCAGACCAACACTATCACAGAAACCCGAGAGCATAACAACTCTCACTGGGGCTACTGTGGTGATGTTACATGAATACCCTCCTAGCCAAGTCCCAGCCAGCATAGTTGTACATGAGGTGGAACCAACTGAGGGACCTTACTCAGAACCACCTATGCTTATTCAAGAATAGAAGGAGGAGGAAGTTTTGCCTATGGCAATAAACGAACATCTCCTTAATTGTGTTAAAGACACACCTCCAGAGGAACCTGTTCTGGAGGAGATAGAGCCCATTACCTGCCCCCAAGATTCCAATGTCCAAGAGTGTGAGGAGGAATCTGTTGACGAGGAAATACTGTGCATGGAAAACCGAACTTCGTCTATAGAAACCTGTGCAAATAATGCCTCACCAGCAGATTCAGACCAAACTTTATTTGACTCCTTGCCTGACGGGTGTAACCCGGTTTACCCGGAGGATAGTTGGAGCCAAAAGAGTTGGGATGAACTTCTGGTAAGTGGTATTAAGGACTCTTCCATGGGAGAAATCACGGTCGTAATCGTCAAACCACAATTGGATGGTCAACCCATTGAAGACAAGGAAGAAATCAATCTTGCTATGAAGGCCAATGATGTGGATCAACTGAGGAGACTTCCGCCACCACCCACTTATCAAGAGTCTCCTCCTTTTATCTTGTTGCCACCAAGCCGCAGGGATGAGCCAAGGATCCTGGACCTTGACCCAGCGAAAATTCAAACAAGGTGGTATCAGAAGAGAGTCAGAAGGGTCAAACTTTATGACTCTCGGATTGGAAAGTCGCAGAAAAAGTGGGTGAGCGTCAAGCTACGGACGTTAAAGAAGCGCTTAACAGGAGGCAACCTGTCATTCAAATAACTAAAATATTTAAATAAATTCAACAATTTTATTTGTTATTTTTGAGTTTCTACTTGCCGCACCAGTTTTGGGGGCAAGATTTTATGTGTTTTGTTTATGTGTGTTTTGTTTATGTGTGTGCAGATGCCTCATCGACCTTCGTACCCTACTGTGGACCGTAATGAGGTCCAACTGATTGATGCTGCTTCTAGGACGAGGTTCGATGAGTGGGGACACTCGCGAGTGTTACACGAGTCGGTGTGTTTGGCTCAGGACACACTGACGGACTATGGCTATGCAGAGTAGATAGAGGAGTTGCTTGAGGGGACCAGATGGCAGCGCCTGCTTCAGATGAGGGCAGAGTCTAGCCTACCTCTGACCATCGAGTTCTTATGTTGCTGTCCTAGAGATTGAGTCACGCCAGATGACTCACACCTTGATCACTGTTGATACTCTATTTGCCTTCACCCTTACGGGCCAGTCATTTCAGTTGACGGTGAGAGAGATGGCTGTTCGTCTCGGGCTCTACACCCAGGAGGAGACCGAGCAGCATGAGTTCTACGACGCTCCCTTTTGTCTTCCCGCATATTTTGACGCGGTAGCTTTCTGGAGGGAGCACTCATCTGACGACAAGGAGTTCGTGAACAAGAAGAGCAAGCTAAGGCTCGATTTTGGATTCGGCCCAGCTGGAGAATCTTATCTTTTGTTCTCTCGACATCCTTCTTTGGGAGGCCGTTGAACACTGATAGGGTCTACGAGGAGGATATGTTTGTCTTTTGGAGCGTGCACGACCACCAGCCAGCGAACGTGGCTGTGTACCTTGCCAGATTCTTATACTCCCAGTCCTACGGGTGTAGGACGCACTTGGTGCGTGGGTTCGTGATTACACTGCTCTTTCGCTCCCTCATGGGGAATGCACCGATCTCACGACCTGCCTAGTTGATGAGGGAGTTAGATGCCGGCCTGCTCCGGAATGCTCACATCCACCAGAGACTCTTTTCTAGCTCTTCTTAGAGCACTACGGCTTCTACTCGCCGCAGTTCACATGAGATGGGAGAGTCCTCCGGTCAGTCACAGAGATCGTCTTAGTGTCTTCCTCGTCGACGAACTACCAGAGCACAATTGGCTCGCGCTCAGACGGAGGTAGCACCGGCATGGGCCCAGCAGCTCTTGGAGAACCAGTATACACTTATGCAATCTGTCACGGCACTCCAGCAGCAGGTGCATGGACTTGATAGGATGCGTGCAGCGTTGGGTTTTGAAAATTCGACAAACCTCCCTCCACAGCAGCAGCATCCCCGAGACTCTGATCCTTCCACCTCCCAGCCTCCGCAGTGATCTCCTACTTTTTCAGAACTTTTTATCTTATTTGAGCTTGAGTTGATGACTTGACTGGTTTAATTGGATTCCTGTTTGACTTCTTCTGGTAAACTTTTATGGTTATGCTTATTTACAATTTCAATCATTATTTTGAATATTTTACATATGCAATCATCTTAGTCATCATATCCTTGATATTTCAACCAAAAATTCTACTCCAAAACACTTTTTTTTTGCTGCAAGGGCGTGGTTCTGTTTAAGTGTGAGGAGGATGTGAATTCTTGGATGAAATATTCCGGGTTAGAATTGTTTGCTTTGCATATTTGTGGGTAAAGATTTTATAAGAATTGTTCATCAACTCTTTTGTTTAAATAAATAAGTTTTTAGTTATCACCCATAAAATTAGAAATTTTTAAACTTTTTGTCAAACTCTTATCTTTTCCCTAATTTTTTTTCAAACTATTTTTAAATCATTTGGGATACATTAGTATTTTCTAAGTTGTTTTTAAGATCAATCAATTTTTAAATAGCTTCTTTAAAAATGTCGTTTCTCATAAAGGTTTCTTCTAAATATAAGGGTCTATATAAAAAAATTCTAATGGTTTAAATTTTATTGGGATTGCGCTTAAGTGACGAATTGGAAATTCTATCTCCGCAAAGGAGCTCTGCTTCTCCCGCTAATTGCATAAGGCGAGGGAGCAAGTATGCATTTGTCATAGAATAAATCCATAATCTCAATAATAAAACATGCCTTGATGATTCCGAGATTTCTCTCGTGATAAATAATGCTTAATAAAATAAATAGGCCCTTATTGTTTGACAAAAACCTTTTTGGAAATCCATTTTTATTAGAGCTTTTAAACGCTTTTTGATTTTAAAATAATCCTTAGAAATATGATTGTCCCAATGAAAATTTAGAATTTAGTTTTGATTTAATTGGGTAAAAATATTGGTTTGACAAAATACTTTTAAATTTCTGACAATATGGGTGAGAATCTATAAATTTACTTGTTCATGCAAAAACATTGATGACCATCTTATCTTTCTTTTCCTTCAAGTTGTGTAACTTAAACATTTCTTTTGTGATTGCTAATTTGTTTTCATACATAATTTATTCAATTTGTTGCTTGAGGGCAAGCAACGTTTAAGTGTGAGGAATTTGATAAGTTCATTTTGTTCTTATTTTATTCTACATATTTTAGGCGTTATTGCAAGAAAATAGGAATAAATTTACCCATTCAAAGTGTCTACTAGTGACAAAACTGATGTTTTGTCTCAAGAAGAATAAAATACAGGTTCCAAATTAAATTAAGTGGATTTGTCAATTTTATGTCCAAATTGGATGAAAAGTTTCAGATTTTAAAGATCATAATACTTCGGAGGTAGAAATCATTGTCCGGGAGCCAATTGGGTCAATACGGAACAATTTCAGGCCCAAAATCACGAGAAACCGCAATTGGAAGCAAAATGGGCGCTGGATTCGGGTCCTGGGCGTCCAAAGTTGGACGCCTGTGGTAGTTGGACGCCCAAGCAAGGAAGAGTGACACGGTAATTCCACGTGGCGCGTTTGAACTGGACGGAACACGTATTTTAGGTACGGGCATCCAAAGTTGGTCGCCCAGAGAGTTGGACGGCCGTACTCCCTGCCCTATAAAAGCAGCGCCACTCTCCACCTTTTACACACCATTTCTACAACCCTTACTCGGGTTTTCTCCTCTTTTTCATTCAATATTAGTTGTATATTAGTTTAGTTATTATTTTGAAGTATTTTCTGAAGACTTGACTCCCGATTTGTTCTGTTCCGCTTTAAGAAAGTTGTAAGTTTTCTTTATTTAATAAAATGTTGTTTTAATTTATGTTTGTATAGTATGAGTTAGGGTACGGATCTCTGGGTCCGGACTAGTTTGGTTGTTTATTTTTTATATTAAATTAATGTTGGAATGGTTAATCTATTGTTCTTTCCTTATTTGGTTAATTAAACTCGTAAGATTTAATTGACCATTTACTAAAAAATATTGTATGTCAAATGGCTATGATATTCAAGTGCAACAGATTAAGTACAAATCTAGAAATGGATGAGTAGTAATAGAAATATTATTATTCCAATTGTTAATTTAATATGATAAAATGAATCCAAATGATGTCTAGACCCTAGGTCCAGATCTACACTTATACTATGTAAAATTTATTTATTATTTTTACTCTGCTCCCTTTCTACTCATTCCGAGAATACTTTCATAAACCTGTCCAAGCCTTCGCCTAGTTAGAGTAATTAAACTAATTCCCTTCGTCCACTCCCCGAGAGACACGACACTCGGAGAGAAAACTAACCCTTTATTGGGAAGGTTTACTACCCGAAAAACTACGATTGTCAATTAGATCCTGCTGTTGAATGTTGACTAAGAGCAGGTCGTGTCGATGCCGATTGGCTGACAACAGTAGCTAGAAATGGTTCACCAGGATTCGTGGGGTAGTTCTTTCGGAAATGTCCAGGCTTTCCACAACAAAGACATTATCCCTATGGAAGCCAACACTCCCCAGGGTGATGTCTCCCGCAC
This sequence comes from Cuscuta campestris, assembly GCA_900332095.2. Taxonomy (NCBI): domain Eukaryota; kingdom Viridiplantae; phylum Streptophyta; class Magnoliopsida; order Solanales; family Convolvulaceae; genus Cuscuta; species Cuscuta campestris. The sequence goes on along the minus strand of OOIL02001913.1, from coordinate 62,166 downwards.
ATGTTACATATTAGATTTTTCTATCCTTTTGACCTATTGCCAGATGCTACTGATTCGATTTGTACAGGTTTTTCTTTCTTGGAGTTGTGCGAGCTACTAGGTCCTTGGAACGGCCTTTTCCCACTTAAGGCAGAATTTACAGGTCGATGAGCACTTGCGCCAGCACCTTCCTTCTTCAAGTATTCCTTGTAGGCACTTAGGTCTTTGACCGCCTTGACAATCAAATCATATGCTGTAGTAAAATCTACCATTGGGAGGATGGATACATGTGCCCTGAGATCAGGTCAGAGTTTCGACCTAAATTATTCAATGCGGTTAGCCGTGGTGCTTACCAATGAAGGCACAAATTTGGCAAGGTGGACAAAGTTTTGATGGTATGCGGGGAGCGTCATATCCCTTTGTTGCAGCTCAACAAATTCCATATGTTTCTCTTTGCAGTAACGTACCGGAATATACTACTTTTTGAATGCCCAACCAAAGTACGACCAAGTCCAAGGTTTTGGCATCTCTTGATTCTCGTCAATTCTTTTCCACCATTCGCAATCTTCCTTACAAAGTAGTTGGGCTGCCAGCCTCGAATAGTCGTTGAGAGGTACATTTAAATCTCCCAATACTCGAGCGGTCTGCTCGATCCAGTCCCAAGAAACTTGGGGTTCAGCGATTCAATCACCCAGACATTCTTCAGCTCCATTCTCTTTTAGAGTTTTGAAAGTGATTACACGCGGTGGTGGTGGTGGTTGACACATTGCAGCGTTGGCCACTTATTGTAACAAGTTTGCCAGAAAGATAGGTATTGCATAGTCAGGTTGACCACCAACATTCGCGTTGTTTCCCAGATTATGAGGGACATTCTGGGGGTTCACATGTTCATTTTGGATTGGAGGGGTGAAACTAGAAGCTTCAGTATAAACACTCACGTGTTCATTGTTGTTGCCTTGACCATGGGTGGTTTCTTGACTCATTTTACAAATAACAGAAATTCCTTTATTAGGATTCTTTATTTCAATAGTTGAGTTTTATGACAGGAATCACAAGGAATACAACAATTGATACAATCAAAGGATTTAGAAAGAACACTATGATTAATTCTAAATGTTTACGCTTGATTGCTTGGATCGTGTCGAGTCCACAAAGGGGTCTTCTAAACCGGATCCGCAGATATTATTTGTAGAGTCTACACTGAACGTCTCTTCAGGATTGTCTCGTTCCGACGCAGCTTTGCGGCGCAGATAAATTATTTGTTTCATTAATCTCGCAATGCGATGAGCACGTTCATAACGTATCATAGAGTCATATACTTTTTGTTTATTCTTTCGTCTCTTTCCGAGTACGAAAGTTTGACATGAGTCAACACTTGATATCATTTCAGAGTTAACTATCGTCATCTAGGAAAAAATTAATATAGATGGATGCGAGAGTCGTGGATGTGATTGACAAATTCTTTTATAAACGAAATACATACATACAGATACACACACACACACACAGATATATATATATATGTGTGTGTGTGTGTGTATATATATATATATATATCAAATTTTGATCCGAAGATTGGGTTTAAAACCATTTGCTCCGATACCAAATTCTAACACCCTAATCCATCCACGTCTGCAGCCCTTTCGGACTAAAGTATAAACTTGGTAATTGTAAAATTAAAAAACATTCAAATAAAACATGGAATGTTCAATAATGCGTGTTCAAAAAAACATTCAAATCTATATTTATCATAAATAATATTCAATACATAAACTATAGAAATATGGAGTGTTCAATAATGCGGAAGCAAATTTAAAATATGTCTCATGACAATCACAATTAATTATTTTATATCTTTAGGATAATAATTTAAATCCAAAAATCCATCACGACCGTATCGCCCCATCTGCCGCCAGGAATATGTCACTTCATTCTTTTTGTTTACCTGCATGTAGCAAATAAAACATACTACACGCTCAGCGTTGAAGCTGGGTAAGGATATCCAATGCATCGACCATCCACAAAAACTGAATCTCACTTCATAATCAAATCATTTGATATCAGGCACATAATATTCAATTCAAGCATTCATCATTCTTGACATTCACAATATTTTAATTCAAGTCATTTCATGATTTACATAATATTCAATGTTTAGTATTTCAAGAGTGCTCTTAAATTATTCTTAATCTAAACCAAATCATTTTAATAACAAAGCTCTTAAACTATTCTTAGTCTAAGGCTTTAATTTTAACCAACTTTTAAACTATTCCTAGTTTAAGATATTTCTTACCAACTCTTAAGCTATGCTAGTTTAAGGTATAATTTTTAAAAAGGTTTTCCAACTCTTAAACTAGCATTTGCTTAAGGTACAACTACAACACCCTAATCCGTATAACCCGGAATTACACGTATTAAGGTGAAACCGGAGTTAAATAAAAATTTCTTTTGACATTTGAAAATGACAATTTCTTACAAATGTTAAATTTACACACTTTGGATCGTGACCCATTAAAAATATTTTCGGAGTAACGCAGAAGTACAATAATAATCAAATCATGACACATTTAAAATCTTGATGATCAAACATTTGCCTGCAATCCGTGCATCTCCTCTGACTAAATGCCCTCCAGGAGTTGTTTCGTCATTGTCCTCTTGTTACCTACGTGTAGTCAACGAAAAAATACAAACTACACGCTCAGCGAAACCGCTGAGTGGTACCACGCTAGAACTGCAGAATAATTCACAGACATATACATATACAAATATATACGTTCACAAAAACGTATAATAATATTCATGATATGGCACATTTTATCATATGATCAAGTTGATGGTTCATGAGGATAAATACTTGATGATGATTACATGAAGGTACGTTTAATCAATATGATTATTCTTGATGATGATTATATGATAGAACATATAATCATTATGATTGTTCTTGATGATGATTATATGATAGCACATATAATCAATATAATTATACTTGATGATGATAGCATGATGCATGAAACTAACGTGCAACGACGACCCTTGCATAATGACATTCGCCCAGTTTGTACCACAAACTCACTCCACATTGGTCTCATGAATGAGACTAGAAACAAGATAAGGGTGTTACTCGAAAGCCTGAATACCATTTAAATACACTAAGCCCGAACGTGTGATGTCGGACTAATAAGTCCTGCACAATCACACTATAAGAGACGCACGAGGCATGATCTCTTATGCATGCATATGCTATGATATGCTTCAATATGAATGATGAAATGAATCATATGATATGAACAATTTGCAAAAATATGAATATATAATCATGCATGAGTTTATTTGGTTGAAACATGATTAAAATATCATTTAATTAAGTTACGGGGCTCAGAACGGTTGACCGTTTGACACGGCGGTTGACCGTGATTCAATTCATCTCGTCAGTTTGGAACACTATGACGGTCGACTGTGCTTGACCAACGGTCGACCATTGTTGACTGCGTGGGATGTGGTTGCGTTTGGATGGGCTGGGATGGTCGGCCGTTCGGCTACGGCGGTCGACCGTTCTGTTGACAATCGTAGTCCGTTTTGGAAATTAATACGATGGTCGACCGTTTGCATCGATCGTTTGGGTCTGCGAAACTTATTTTTGATATTATGAGTGTCTAAAATACATATTTAAGTCTTTTAAACACATTTGATTAATATATACATGTTTTGGGTTCATTTCCAATGTTTATATTTGCTTATGTATATATTAACTTTATGGATTTGGTGTATTTTGATCTTAACACATAGATGACATATATATATATATATATAGATATATATATATATATATATATGTATATGTATATATATATATATATATGTATCACATATACATTTGGAGATAGTTTCAACATATGGATTAATATATATGTTCATGTACGTATGTGATGAATGATTCGACAAATCTAACGCAAGGGTACGGACCTGGAAATCAAAGGCCGAAACCTTGCAAAAGAACGGGAGTGAAATCAATGTCGAAATTCACCAGCTTTGTCATTCCCGTCACAATTGGACAGCCTCCTGTATTTTGGTCATATCTCCATCGTTTCTTCACGGAATTGCAAACCGTTTGATTCTGTGGATTCCTAAGATGTAAGGCTATAACTTTTCTAAAGAAATCATGTTAAAATAATGAAGTTAAACTTGTCTAACATAGCTTAGAAGTGGACGGATATGTGCTGCCAGGATTTTGGATATTTCGATGAACGATGATTCCGACAATCAACTTATCAACTTCAAGATTCCATCATCAAACCTTCTCTACGATACCTTCCGAAAGTTGCTAATAATTTTTAGAGACTTGATGGTAAGTGTTTGGAATGAAACAATATGAATATGGTGAAGAAACTAGCCCAACCCGAGGAGCTCGCCACCACAGGCGCAGTCCCGGTATTTTGGTCATATCTCCTTCGTTTCTCAACGAAATTGCGAACCATTTGTTGAGTTGGATTTGTAACATCCGGGGATAAAACTTTGGTGTAGAAAGTATTTCGGGAAAATTGATGAAAAATTTCAGTTTTTATCTTGAAGTGTCTGCAGCCTTTTTGAACTCAAAATTTTGAAAAACCTTGGATAGTTTTCTTCTTGTTCCTTCTTCTTCCTTGGCACAAAACTATGGGATGATGAGTGTCCCCTCCTTGCTGGAACTTGCTTGAAAGGATGGAGGAGAAGAGAAGGAGAGAGGAAGATGGAGTTGATGTGTTGGTGGAAGATGATGGTGATGATTATGAGAAATTTTGGAGTATTATGTAATCAAACCTTGGAGTATTGTGTTAGTGGAGTAAATAATGAAGATAGCCTATCTTTGGTGGACTAAATAGGGGGCTCATCCGTGATATGTGGGATTTGAGATTGGGAAAAAAACCAAAATAGCACTCTTAGAGCCTTAAAATACTCTAAATACTAATACTATATGTTTCGCACATGTGATTCCAATTTTGTCCTTTAATTAAATAGCAAATATTCATTATACACTGCCACAAAATACAATTGTTTTGGGCAGTGTGCATGGTTGTTCACTTGTAATTGTGTAGTGGGAAGTATGGTTTTTTATATGTGAGAATTTAATGTGGCAGTGTAGAATTGATCTATGTTGTTATATCTTACGTCAGTGTGTAAATGTATTATTGTGTTCCTTAATTTCATGTTGGAGTGTAATGTCCATTGATTTAGGTGGCAGTATTTTCATGTATAAATTCTACACTTTCAAAAAATGCATAACTGTTTTCATGTGTGAATTCCACATTTCCCAAAAAATGTATATCTCTTTTTATGTATGAATTCCACGCTGCCAAAAATGTGCATGACTATTTTCATGTATGAATTCCACACTGCCTAAAAATGTATGAATGCTTTCATGAATAATATATTACACCAAAACACACTGGCCAAACATGGGCGCTAAATATGGAACTTAAATTAATACGTACGGACTTGTTTAGGCATTATACATTGGTAAATTGTGTAGGAGGAGGATCTCACAGAGCTATGGTAAACGGCGTAGAATGATGTTCTCGCACGCATGAGACACACGAATGAGGAAGAGCCGCACATATGAGAAGGAGTTGCTACGTGAATAACCTAAGTTAAATCAAATAATTAAAAATAATTAAAAATAGTAGAATATAATAAAAGGTAGAGGGTATGTTTGGAAGATATTGACACTATAAATAGCTAAATTTGTATAAAAGATTAGGGAGTGCTATATGCGTAATATTGAGTGACATAAAGTGCTACATAGGGTGATTTCTTTTTAGATTATTAAGTTTGGTTTTTGGTCCAAACTAAACAGTTTACCCTAAACGGGACGCGCTTTTTTTCCCAAACTGTTCCGAATTGAAAACGGATTGTATTTTTGGAATGAGACTGTCAAAACTAGAATTTTGAAATAATGAAAATATTTTTCTTAGAACTTTTATTTTTTTAATGTCTGGGCTGTCTCAATCATAAATTAATTTTAGAATATGAATGGGATAAAATATATGAATTATATCCCATTCTGACTTTGTTTTCTATAGCTTGGAGCTACAGCCTGGTCCTAATTTACACTCAACTTCTGCAGACTACAGCCTGGTCCTTGGCGCAATTTTCAACAAACCTGTATTATTGATGTCCATGTAGATTTTTTGGAATGTTATCTTTGTTTGGGATATCTATCTTTTGGTGCGTGTATTTCCATTAATCTTCCTTGGCCAAATTGTAGGGGCATCTGGCCACCCCATTTGTACTGTTCTTTTTTCGTTTTTAATAAAACTTTCCTTTATAAAAAAAAATATGAATTATATCCAAATGATGAATATGGTATTGTTAAGTGTCAAAGATTTAGATGTCTAATCTTATGAATTCACTTTTGAATTTAGTTTAATTTATGGGTCGAAGTAATACATTTTAATATTTAAAATCGTCATAGCTTGAAATCTATAAATCAGATTGGTTCATAAAATGTCCTGTTGGATTCGTCTCTTGGAGACATATCCATAAAAATAAGTTTTTAAAAGAAAATTATCATTTGGAAAATCCATTCATTTTTTGTCAAACGTATAAATATTTCTTATTGGACAAAAATGATATTCAAAACTACTTTTGTTTTATAATAAATTTTAGGCCATTTTTTGTGGCGTTAAAATAACTAGAAAACCGAACAGTGGACTACTCACCGTCGGGTTTGGTGGTACCGCCAAACGAGTAGGTACTCAAGTTCGGTTTGTGGATCCCGTACGAACATTTTAACCCTGGCCACTGGACATCATACCCACTAGGCCTAACTAATTGGGTATATCTTAGAGTTCTTCTAGCTCCCCTTAAAATCAACATCAATTACCTAAATGGGTATATCTTAGATTTTTTTAGATACCCTTAATAATACACATCATTTTCATGATCATCAATATATATATCTATTTTTAGTTATGATTTATTTATTCATAATCATTACTTTAATCAGTTTAATCATCATAATCACTAATCTAAATATTCATCATAATAATCAATAAATAATAATCATCATAACATTCAATAACAAATAGAGGTCTAGCATCGAGTGTTAACACAGTAGCTTACTGTCATACATCACATAATATTTTATTTGTCAAAAACAACATTTTTATTTCAAGAAATTATCTTTATATTGATCAAAATTGATTAGTATCAAAAATAGGATTTTAGAGCTCCAAAAACAAGATTTTCAAAAACATTTTCGGATCACACAGCTCGGTGGATCGATCCAGGGCTGGTGATCGATCACCCTTGGATCGATCCACTAGCCAGGATCGATCATCCTGACAGATTTATAGAAGGTTACCTTTTTGTCATCTTCTTCCTCAGGTCCATTTTTGAAAATACTATTTTTAGTTACCAAACTTCAATTAAACTATATAGAAATGTTTTCCAAAGTTCATAGATCATTTTGGTATCATTAGTTCGTAGTTTTTACAACAGTTACAAGGTTTATGATTCTTGGTTCTTCAAGCATGTCAAACACAAAATTCAACCAAATGACCATTTATGAACATAGAAACGATCTATACGAACATTCTAGTCACTAGATATATCTACGGGCTTACCTCAAGCTTAAATGGAGGCTTTAAGAATTTCCGGTGACCTCTCACCAAATTGACAGCACCACTGCGTTCTCCTCACTCACGACAACAGAATAGAAAAAAGCTAAGAATTGTGAAAATGGTAAGAGTTGATGAAGTGGCCATTATATAGGAAGATGGCGGAGGATGCTACCAAGGTGATGTCTATATTTCCTGTTCGGGTGGCTGAGTGGGGTGAACGCTGATAGCTTCTAATTTCAAACGCAAGTCCCTGATTGGGACTAATTTGGTCCTAGTCGGGGTACATTTTTTTTGGTCCAAGCTTCTAAAAGATTAATTGGCTGATATGTTGACCAAGGCACTACCTGCACCACGCTTTCGTGCTCTTGTATCCAAGCTTCAACTCGTGACTCGGAGTTCAGCTTGAGAGTGATGTTAGACAATTATTTCAATTAGTCCTAATTATAGTAGACTTTTATATCTAGTTCCTAACTGTTTCAGGAATCCTCTCTATATGTACTCAGATGTACCATTCCTTATGTGTGTGAAATAGAATAATAATATTCGAATCGTCTCTACAAGTTGCATGTTTATTATTCACATGGTCAAACCTTAACCACGCGCGTTCTCTATCTACCTATTTTTTCAACCCATTCGAAAAAATAATATAGCCAGATCGTCTTGTCATCTCTGGTTTTGTAAAACTTTTGATGTAGTTTTTAAATATATAAATTTTATTTTTAAATTCTTTACTTTTTCATATAAATTGAACTAAAAATAACTTCACTCAAACCTCGTAAATAACATACAATTTTCTTGTAAAAATACATTTACAGTGTCAATCATGACCATATACATTACTAAAAGATATAATGAAATGTCCATATGTAGTGTCACATTACCATAATATGAATTCCTATTTTGAGAATAAAAATATGGAGTTTTAGCTTTGGTACATTTTCTATGTTTTACTCCTATTAATTTGAAATGATTTCTTGAGGAGTAATATAGAAAAAGAAGTGTGAAATGTCAATATGTAGTGCTACATTTTCATAAAGCAATGATTCTTTATCTGAGATAAAAATTTTCATTCTTATTCATGACATATTCATGAGATAAATAAAAAGAAATCTCCCGGGATAGAAGTAAAAAAATATGAAATTACCAAAATAGGAGTCCAAAGTCTTTTAGGACCTAAATAATAATATAATGGCATGCAGCAGTGTGGTGTAAAAATACGCGTTGGAAGCGTGATGAAAAAGTAATGACAATGTAATATATCGGTGTAATAAGTCAATCGTCTGCGATCTACAACATCACTCTGGTGGTCGAAGACGACGGATGACAGTTTAGCGATGATTATGTGACAGTTACATTGTGTTAATGTAGTAAATGTAGCAATGTAAAAATGACAGCATAACCTCCTATTTTAATTTAAAAGACTGATAACTTTTATTTTTATATTTTCATTTTTTTTATTCTAATCTAGGGAGTTCTCGCATAAATAAATGTCATGTTTGGCTCAGCTTAATCTCTTAACAAATCATAGGAATAGAAATCCTCTAACCATCGACTACTGCTAGTAGAGAAATATCACGGTTTTCAGCCGTACGTGCCTAGTTAGAACGAAATTTGCTCCGCAGGATGGTCGTTGATGCGTAACTGAAAGACCATTTCTTCAAGGGTGAGAATTTGATACGATGAACAAGCGTAGACCCTTCCCCTACTTTCCCAACAAACATGGAACTTACTGCATCTTTTTCCATCCCTCCCTTTCAAAAAATAAAATAATTTTTCCTTTTTCATTCTTCTTCTTCTTCCGCTTCTTAGAGCATTGAGATCCATATACTAATTGGCCTGCTGGGATATCAAAAGCTAATTAATAATGCTAGCTTTCTGCTGGCCGCTGATCGATCATATCATCACCTTCAATTCGATCGCTTCCTCACGCACGTACTAAAACATCCGATCCTCTTGAACGCTTCAGTCAGTCATTAATTCCTTGGCCTGGCCACCTTCACCTTCTTCATCTTCATCATCTCTTTGGTAATATCATTCAATTCGATCATGCCATGCGTTCCTCCTTTTCATGATCGATTACTAATTATAACCATCTCGTGTTGATGATCCAGCCCAGGTAGAGAGGTTCACCCTTTTGTTGCACCCTTGCATTCATTACAAAATTTGTTAAGTCACACTGATTAACACACACACACACACACAGATATATATATATAGGGATTGACTCCAGTGAGATGACACCTTACGGTGAGATGACATGCTTCGGTCAGATGACACAAAGCTCACCACTAGTCACTGCAAAGCTCACCAAAGACAACTATAAAGCTCACCAAAGTGTAAGGCAAAGCTCACTATATTTTTTCAACACTTTGAATTTTTTTCCAAAAAAAAAAATCAAAGGAAAGGGTGCTGACTGGACTTTGACTGTTGACTGCCAGCATTTACCGCCGCCTACCGCCGGCCACCGTCGCCGCCGTCGCCGCCGGTCGCCGGACTCCGGCCGCCACTGCTGCTCCGCCGCCCTTGACCGGTGGTTGACTGGTGTTGTTATTTTATTTTTAATTAATTTTTAGTTTTTAAAATTTAAAAAAAAAGGTGAGTTTTGGGGTTCAAAGTGGTGAGCTTTGCTTTATTTCTAGGTGAGCTTTGCATTGTCCATTGGTGAGCTTTGTAGTGTAATGTGGTGAGCTTTGCTTTATCAGCTTTTTTTTTTTAAAAAAAAGTGGTGAGCTTTGCATTGTTCCTTGGTGAGCTTTTCATTGACAGTTGGTGAGCTTTGCATTGATAGTTGGTGAGCTTTACACTTTGACCGCCCATGACCAATGGCCACCACCGATGACCCCCACTATTGCCGTGGACCGGTGGTTGAGCGGTGATTGAGCGGTGGTTGAGTGGTGGTGTTATTTTTTTAACCTTTTTTATTTTAAAAAAGTGGTGAGCTTTGCATTGACAGTTGGTGAGCTTTGCATTGGTAGTTGGTGAGTTTTGCATTGGCAGTTGGTGAGCTTTCCATTGGCAGTGTTGTGTCATCTCATTGAAGCATGTCATCTTACCATAAGGTGTCATCTCACTGGAGTCAATCCCATATATATATATATAGCTAACATAGATGAATGTGACCCACCAATTTTTCTAGCTACCAAAATTAAAAATTAAAAATTAGAGCTAGCTACCCCTCGATGATCGGTCAATCTCTTCTGCTTTTTATTTCAGTTAATTATGTTACAGATTTGAAAATGAAGAACGAGAAAAGCCAAATAATGACAGCAAATAAGATGATGATGAATTCTCACAGGCATCTCCACATCCTAATTCTATATTTTCTCTTCTTCGGCTCCGGTCTAGTCATCGGAATGTCCATAAGTTTCTACCTAAAAGACCCTCCATTTAACTTACAGCTCAAGCTCTTCTCCGCCGCCCATCCCCCTCCCCTGCTGCAACCCACGGCACCACGTAAAATTATAACCCAAGACCCCCTCTCCACACTATCTCAGCTGGACCCCGCATTATTTCCCAGGCAGCGACCCCCGCCACCGCAGAAAAGCCGGGCGACACCACAACCCGCAGGGAAGCTGGTCACTCTACAGGAGTACCTAAAGCCGCCGCCGTGCATGCATGGGATGAGCGATGAGGAGCTGTTGTGGAGGGCATCACATGTTCCAAAAGTGAAAAAGGCACCATTTACGTACCGCCCGAAAGTAGCCTTCATGTTCTTGGCGAGGGGGACCTTGCCATTGGCGCCACTCTGGGAGCAGTTCTTCCGAGGGCATGATGGTCTTTATTCCATCTATATTCATTCACAGCCATCCTTCAGTGGAGTTGCTCATGAAGAAGGTCATGTGTTTCGCGGAAGAAGAATACCTAGCAAGGTAACTAATAGTACCTCCCTTTATCAAAACAAAAATATTTGGTTCACAAACACAGTCGTCACAAACTTCACAAATTTATTATTTGTGAACTTTAATACAAAAAAATAAATAGTCTAAATAATTTTAAAATAAAAATTTAAACTATAAACAGTAAGTTTATGTAGTTTGTGACGTTTAATTTCTGTTTGTGAACATACCATTGCTCTCATCAAAACTCTTCCTCTTTTTTTCTTTTGCTAAAACACTTCCACTTTCTATTAATAAACCATTTTTATTTCTACTTTTCTTACCCTACCTATTACATTATATTTTTTTACTAATAATATACTCATTACATTTTACTTTTACCCATCACATCAAGAGCAATATTAGAAAACTAACTACAAATATATATTCATTATTTCTTACATTATTAGTCAAAATAGGAACCGTTTTGATGAACGGATGGAGTAATTCATTGGAATTGGTTCACTTCATTTAGTAAACATAAATTTTAATTCACACTCTTTATTCTTCTAGTTTTGTGAAATTTTGAAGTCTTTGATGGTTAATTAGTTGTTTTAGAAGGGTTTCTATTTGTTGTTGCTCATTAAGTAAGTGTTTCACGATACTCATAAGCTTGTCAAAATTACGTTTAAGTTATTTTTAATTTATAAGTCAGTAGATATAATGCTTTTTCTGTACTTATTAGTTAACTTTAAGATAGAATAAATAAATACTTCTAGCTCTTACCTATCTATTTATTTTTAAGCAAGTTTTTTCTAAATATCGGAGATGGTAGGTGGAAGGGGACTTGGATATTTTTTTTTAGGTCTTTTACTCTAATCTAACATGGGTAACGTTAATGGGCTAGGCTAATGGTGATGGGCCATTGGCCAAATGAGTAAACAATGGTCCGGTGACTTTTTTTTTAACATGTCCAATAACTTAGCTTCTACTCACTCCGTTCTCAAAAACACTTCCTCTTACATTTTTTTCACTTCTAACAAAACACTTTCACTTTCTATTAAAAAACCACTTTTACCCTTATTTTTTCATACCCTACCTATCACATCATACTTTATCTCTAATAATCTATCCACCACATCTTACTTTTACCTATCACATCAAGGGCAAAATTGGAAGTCAACTATAATTTAATACGTAGTACTTCCTTATTTTTACACAAAGTCAAAAGAGGAACACTTTTTCCAAATGGAGGGAGTAGAAAATATAAATAGTGCATTATTTGTATCGGCCGGCCGCCCACAGGCTCAAATATCAAAGTCCATACCCGGCTTTCATTATTTACGGATACCCGTAAATTACGGTCCGGGCCAACCTGCACATAATTACTCTAGCACAAACTCGTGTTTTTTCAGGCGGGCTTTTACAGGCCGGGCAGGTACCCAAGCCCGTGATCGGGTCTAGCCGCATGGCTAGTTGGACGGAGGAAAAATGGCTTGATGAATGTTTACTTTTTAAATTTCTTATGGGGGGACAATATTTTTGTCATGGCACTTAAGACTTTAGGCATTGCATGTGGGAGTAGTCATATTTGAAGAAGAACATGAGTGCCTTTTGGTCTTATTCTAGTACTTTTCCCATTTAACCATTAATGAAGACTTACACTATGTTTATGTTTGGTTCAAGAAATTTGAAAGGAAAAGAAAAGAAAATAGTTTTCTTCATTTTTCTTACCTAAATGGGAAGAACTTAGTTGTCCCTCTCCTTAATATTTATTATTTTCTCATTTTCTTTTCGTTACATTTTTCTTTTCTTTTTCTCTTTAACCAAAAAGAAAAATATTTCCCTTCTCATTTTATTTTTCTTTTCCTCTCAAATTCCTTTAACCAAACATGTTGTTAGAGTTGCATGCATTACTATTTGTAGGGAGGATATATATAGGTAAGAAAAGCTATATCCATTTCAATGAATGATGTTTATGTGCATCTATGGCAGACAGTGGAGTGGGGAGAGTTCAACATGATAGAAGCAGAGCGACGGCTACTAGCGAACGCGTTGCTTGATTACTCAAACCAGCGGTTCGTTCTGTTGTCGGAGGCATGCATTCCCCTCTTCAACTTCTCCACAGTTTACACCTACTTGATGCGTTCCACCCAGACGTTCATCGAGGCCTACGACCTCCCTGGACCGGTTGGGCGCGGCCGCTACAACAAGCTGATGGAACCCGACATCACCCTCGACCAGTGGCTCAAGGGATCCCAGTGGTTCCAGGTTGACCGTCACATTGCGGTCGAGCTCGTGTCCGACACAAAGTACTTCGCACTCTTTCGGGACTACTGTCAGCCGGCCTGCTACTCCGACGAGCATTACTTCCCTACGTTTGTAACCATGATGTTCTCCTACAAGAACTCCAACCGGACGTTGACTTGGGTTGACTGGTCCCAGGGTGGCCCACACCCCTCCACGTATGATGGCCCCGACATCTCCGCCGACTTCCTGAACACCATGAGGAATGGCACCCGCTGCCGCTACAACGGCAGGACCACCGCTATTTGCCACCTATTTGCTAGGAAATTTTTGCCCACCGCGTTGAATAGGCTATTGAGATTAGCACCAAAAGTAATGATGTTTAATTGATTGATTACACTCATTATCTGTTTGTCGGCATCTATACAGTGTGAGGGTACTACAGTAGTACAGTTGTGATTAATCTCCAATATCTCTCTATTTGAAACACCTTGTTTACCGCGTAGATAGAGAGTACTACTCTCTAGTGCACAGTGATTTATTACTACTTCCTTCGTTCTCAAAAATTCTTGCTCTTTCATTTTTTACTTTCAACAAAACACTTTCACTTTCTATTAAAAAACCATTTTTACACTTACTTTTTCATATCCTACCTATCACATCATACTTTTTCTCTAATACTCAATCCATCACATCTTACTTTTATCCATCACATCAAGGGCAAAATTGGAAGTCAATTACAATTTAACACTTCCTTAATTTTACACAAAGTCAAAATAGGAACACTTTTATAGAACGGAGGGAGTATTATTTAAGGATAAAACTATTTCTACCCCATGTTTTTGTACCTCGCAGGTTTGTACCAACACTTTGTGTTGGCGTAAAACTAATTTTTGTTAATGCACCAACATTTTGTTTTCGAGTAAATTTTTGTTAACGCGCACCAACACTTGTGTCGGTGTAAACCATCAAAATGTTTGTGTATATATAACTACGGTGTACAAATGGGGTACAATTTGTGGTGTAAGTATAGCATGACCCATTATTTAATGAAGTTTTTGTCTAGCCCCGCCCCACCAATTGATCCGATTTGATTCCTTAGCTTGTAACGACCTAGTGAGTAGTGAGATCGATCTTTAAGCTTTGTAGAAGTAATTTCATTTGCAGGGCATCTCCGAATACGGAGTCCGTGTGCGGAATGCGGATGTGTATAGGGTTCATTAATAATGACTTTTTCAATATAGAACCATATGTTTTTATTTCTCAATATAGGACCATTGGTCATTATCTATTAGTCATTATTGAACTAAATGTCCAGCAGACATTATTCTTCTCACTAGTCATTATTAAGTCTTATTTAGAGATTAAAAAAGTTTATGAAAGAATTGTTTGAGAGAAAATTCTCTTGTATTATTTTCTTGTTTACAATTTACAACCAAGACATACATATATAGTGGAGAATCCTAATTAACAAAGGAAAAGGAATCTCTATACAAGAAAACTATCAAAACTAATACTCCCTCCGTCCCAAAAAGAATGGGACGGTTTGACTTTTTGGGAAATTAAGGGAGGGATATCTTGGTATTGACTTTCCAAAAATACCCTTGATGTGATGGGTAAAAGTAGGATGTGATGGGTAGATTATTAGGAAAAAGGTATGATGTGATAGGTAGGGTATGAAAAAGTAAGGGGTAAAAGTGGTTTTTTAATAGAAATGTAACGGACTTTATGGGACGCAGTTTTTTCTAAACGTAACAAACTTTTTGGGACGGAGGGAGTATATTCGAAAATATCTCCCAAATATTTTCTTTTCTTTTACACCCCCCCCCCCCTCAAGTTGGAGCATGTAATGAAGAAATGCCCAACTTCGGTATAAGAAACTCCAGTGGTGACTTCCCAAGTGCCTTCTGTTAGACGTCTTTCACACCTCTAGAGGGGGGGGTGAATAGAGGTGTTTACAAAAATAATAAAATTTTCGACTTTAAGTATAAAAGTGCAGGAATAAAAATTAAAAGGATAACGGAAATAATGAATGTAAAGAGACAACGATATATCCTGGTTCGGCCTAATGCCTACGTCCAGTCCCCAAGGCAAACGTGCCCGAGATTCCACTAATCCTTGTTAAACTTAACGGAGTTTAACAATCCGAATACAACTCGAGAACTTGATTTCACAAGCCTCTAACCTTTCCACTGAAGTCTTGATTTCACAAGACTTTGGATTTCAATCCAAAACTTGAATTATTTCAAATTCAAGCTTTTACAATTTAAAAACTTACAAACCAAAGTGCACAACGGAATTGACTCTTCGAACAAGAGCGGATATGCTGTAGATTACAACCAAACCTATAGTGTATGGCACAAATGACTCTCCAAACTTCAATTTGAAGGATTGCTCAAGAAAATGCTTGAATGAATTGAGTAGGAGGATTTGATTCAATAAAACTCTTTGAAATTCTCAAAGGATAGCAATTGTAAATGTTCTTGGATGTTCTTGTTCTCTGAAAACCGGAACTAGATAGAGTATATATGGATAGGGCCGAAGAAACCTCCACGGGAATTTAAAAACTGACCGTTAGTTGTGAAAACTGTCGATTTATTCGAATAAAACATATTTTATTCGAATAGTTTGGATAAAACAGGATTTTCAAGACACAGGGCTTATTCGAATAATTACTGGATTTATTTGAATAAAACAGAACAAACTGCAAACTGGGAGCCAACTTATTCGAATAAATACCCATTTATTCGAATAATTTTCAAAACTTTGGAAATTATGATTAAAACAGACTGAACTGCAATCTGCAAGTCCTTCTTATTTGAATAAATAATGATTTATTCGAATAAAAACCTGAGAAGAAATATCTTTGAAGAAAGGTTTTGAGAAAAGAGTTTTGAGAACAATCAAAGAGGAATTCCTGTAGGAAAAACAGATTATATGAAAAATAAAGATGTGCCAAACATTTTAACATGAACTAAGACTCAAAAGAAATAAAAATCTAGAAAACCTTTAATCTTCAAATCTTGTCTTGAATCTCTAAGCAACGTGCTAGGCAATCCACATGAAAAGATCCAAATCCAAAGCTCATCCCATATGCATGGTTGTCATTATCAAAACACAAGGGTCAACAATTTCCCCCTTTTTGAAAATGACAAACCCAAATGAACAAGTGCTTGGACTCAAATCACAAGGTTTCCTGTCTCTCAACAAATTAAACACACACAAGACACAAGCAAACATGCAACTAATTAATCAGTAGAAAAAGTTCAAGAAAGCAACTTCCCCCTGTTTGTGTGCACTGGACCAAGCACAAGCAATACCCACACTTCCCCCTTTTGTCATAAGCAAAAAGGGAAGATAAAAAGCACAGCAAATGGTAAAGTCATAATCAAAAACACAAGGGGTTATGCAAAAGATAGAGTCAATAAGTAAGGCATAAGTTAAAATGATTAATGCTAGAAAATGAGTTCCCAATCCACTCATTCCCCATCCATGGTTACATCAAGGTGGTCAGCATCCTCCTTCTCTGCATCATCATCATCCTCATCAACGTCATCACCTTCATCATCAAAAGGAGCAGCTTGAGAAGAAGAACCCTGAGACATGTAAGGTGCGAGCGCTTCCATGGATGGTGTTTCCCATTGTTCTCCACTCTTGACCAACATCTTGTTCAAGTTATAACCGTAAGTGGCCAGTTGGAGCTGGATGTTGTTGAAGGAGGTTTGGAGGCTTTGCAGGGACTCAAAAAGCATAGGCAAGGTGACCTTTTTACCCCGTGAAGCTACACGAGAATGAGAAGGGCCTGCTTCCTCACGTTCTCCGTCCTCAGTATCAATCTTGACTCTCATCACTGTCGCCCTCTTGATCCTCCAAAAAGCTGTCTCAAGGTCCGATTCGGTACTAAGAAATTCAAACCCCTTTTTCTTCAAAAGAAAAGTAAGAAGCATGGGATACGGTAAAGCTTTCTTCTTTGCTCGGCATAAATTCATGTAGCTCAAAATGTATTTCCCCCAATTCACTGACACCGGCTTCAAGATGGCGTAGATAAGCATTGCATCATCTCTACTCATTTGAGGATGATTCCCCGAGTGACCACGCAGAATGTAAGAAGCAATGTACCGAATCAATCGTTGGGGAGGTTGCATACCACTCACTTTGGGTCGTCCAGACTCATTGAAAGAGGGTTTAAAATTCATCACTTCCCAACACTTTTCCTCATCAAAGTTATACCAAGGGTTTTGAGGATTATTTTGGGTAGTAAGCTCCCTGTTACTGTTCTCCATGCCAAACATCTCATTCAATTCACCACTAGAAAAGCTAACCTCTTTGCCACAAAACTTAGAAACAACCACATATTGATGATTTCTACGCTTTAAAATCATATCGGAGTAGAAAGCTTTAATGTGATTAACCGGGATATGGGATTCATAAATTGTCACAACATTTATCAACCCCGAAGAACGAAACTTAGATAAAACCGGTTCATAAGAATTATCTTTCTCAAAATCAACAATGTCAACATAACGGGGGGTTATGATTTTGCGAGGAAGAAGACTATCATGAAAGAAATCCAAAGCTTCCTTCTTGTCAAAGAAAATTCGAGGATTAATAGCGAATTCAAACCTTGAAATTTCGGGTGTAGATTGCGGCTGAGACGAAGAACCCGGGAGAGATGATGAGGCAGGTGGCCGAATGGTCTTCCTTTTCGTCCTTGACGCCATGGAATAGTGAGAAGAGCTTGGCGACGACGATGAAGAAACCGCGACTAGGGTTCTGGAAAATCGCCGAGTGAGAGAGAGAAAGAGGACTGCGATTTTAGGCTGAGGAGCTTTGACCGAATAAAGACCTTTTTATAAAAAAAATCAGATCCAATCTCATTTAGTCGAATAGTTCTCTACTTATTCGAATAACGCATGTTGAGCCGAGACACTGGAATCCAACTTATTCGAATAGGTACCAAATTATTCGAGTAAATCAACTTGAGGCGACTGGTCTGGCTGGAGCATATTTATTCGAATAATTATCAATTTATTCGAATAAACCACTGTAGTTAAGCAGTACTTTGAAATTCTTCAAATATCCAAAGTCAATAAACATTCCCCCTTAATAAATGCTTCCTATGGAGTAAGAAAGAGGAGTGGATGGGTGAGAACCTGCAAAAAAGAAATAAGGCCACTCCGATGCCTAAGTTAGTATAAAATAAATAAAAAATAAGAATATTAACTTAAATAATGGCAATAATTCCTAATGCATTTCTAATACGACAAAAATTCTCACGGTCCAAAGGTTTAGTCAAAATGTCGGCCAACTGATTAGTTGTATCGACAAATTCAATGTCTACATCACCCTTTTGGACATGGTCTCTAATAAAGTGATGTCGTATATCAATATGCTTTGTACGAGAATATAATGGTGAACGGGATTCTTCGTAATATTTATAGCACTCATATTATCACATCTCAAAGGAATATGATCAAGTACAAGGCCATAATCCAAAAGTTGTTGTTTCATCCAAAGAATCTAGGCGCAACAACTTCCCGCAGCGACATATTCAGCCTCGGCGGTGGACAAAGCAACACTAACTTGTTTCTTACTAAACCAAGAAACAAGTGAACATCCAAAAAGATGACAGGTTCCACTCGTACTCTTTCTATCCATTTTGCATCCAGCAAAATCGGAATCAGAATACCCAACAAGAGTGCATGTTGAACCTTTGGGATACCAAAGTCCCAAGTTCAAGGTGCCTCTCACATACTTAAGGATCCGTTTGACAGTGGTCAAATGAGATTCCTTAGGGTTCGCTTGATATCTAGCACACATACAAACACTAAACATCAAATCAGGTCTACTAGCAGTTAAATAAAGTAAAGAACCTATCATACCTCGATACCGTTTCACATCAACCGACTTACCACTTTCATCTTTATCAAGTGAGCATTGAGAACTCATTGGGGTAGCCATTTCTTTACAATCTTCCATCTCAAATTTCTTGAGAAGTTCTTTTGAGTACTTC
>OOIL02001913.1:26002-41735 GCA_900332095.2 Cuscuta campestris | reverse complement strand
GATTCACCTTCTTCAAGATTCATTTTCTCAAGTGAACCTGCAAGGTCATCACAAGATACCCTTCTCGACAAGCGAGCATTATTTTCATCAAACACAACATGTACAGATTCTTCAACAACTAAGGTACGTTTGTTGAAAACTCTGTAGGCCTTACTTGTCAAAGAATAACCTATAAAAATTGCTTCATCTGACTTGGCATCAAAAGGTCCTAAATTATCTTTTCCATTATTCAAAACATAACATTTGCAACCAAAGATATGAAGATGTGAGAGATTAGGCTTTCTACCCTTATACAGTTCGTACGGAGTAGCATTGAGTATAGGTCTTATAATCGCACGATTGAGAATATAAGCACTAGTACTCACTGCATCCGCCTAAAAGTACTTAGGTATGTTAGCCTCACTAAGCATAGTTCTCGCCATCTCTTTGAGAGATCGGTTTTTCCGCTCAACAACGCCATTCTGTTGAGGCGTTCTTGGGGCTGAGAAGTTATGTGCAATGCCTACTTCATCGCAGTAGGTATCAAACCCACTTTGATCAAACTCTCCCCCATGATCACTTCTTACGGCCACAATGCTACAACCTTTTTCATTTTGAACCTTCTTAGTGAATTTGCGAAAAGATGAAGGTGCATTACTCTTGTGAGAAAGAAATAAGGTCCATGTATAACGAGAATAGTCATCAACAATAACCAAGGCATAGTAATTACCACCTAAACTCATAGTTCGAGAAGGTCCAAAGAGATCAATGTGCAAAAGCTGCAATGGTCTAGAAGTAGAAACAACTTTCTTTGATTTGAAAGAGGTTTTTACTTGTTTACCCTTTTGACATGAATCACAAATTCCCTTTTCAAATTTGAGTTTAGGAACACCAATTACTAGGTCTTTTGAAACTAATTTATTAATTAGTTCCATATTAGTGTGACCAATTCTTTTATGCCATAGCCACATCTCTTCCTCTTTAGTAATGAGGCAATGAGCAAAGTCCGTTGAAGTATTTTCAAGGTTGATCATGTAAATATTATCTATGCGATCGCCGGTAAGGATAATCTTGTTATCACAAAGGCGTTCGACCAAGCAGTGATTAGAAGTAAAAGTGACACGGTTACCTTTATCACACAATTGACTAATGCTAAGCAAATTATGCTTGAGGCCTTCAACCAACAACACATTTTCAATTCCGGAAGCTTTGTTTTTGCCAACAGTTCCGGTTCCAATTATCTTTCCTTTGTTGTTGTCGCCAAAAATGACATTTCCACCATCAATTGGTTTTAGAAAAACAAATTTGGATGCATCTCCGGTCATGTGCTTGGAGAATCCGCTATCAAGGTACCAAAGTACACTTGATGCCTTCAAGCACACCTGTGTAATTATTTAATTAGGGGTTTTAGGTACCCAAATCTTTTTGGGTCCTTGATAGTTAGTATGAACATCATAAACATCAATGTGTGCCCTCTTCCTATCCTTAGCAATCAATCTGAGCTTCCTAAAACATAAAGGAGCTATGTGTCCAACGTGATCACAGAAATGACAAACAACTCTAGGATCATACATATATCTATATGGACTAGAGTGTCTCCTATGTGTCCTAAAGTTGCTAGGTTGTCTAGGTTCATTCCTTACATTTCTAAAATTGCTAGGTTGTCTATTTCTAGGAAATTGTCTAGGTTGTCTAGTGAACCTATGAGCAACGTAATTCCTAGACTGACTAGGTTTTCTCATCCTAGAAGTAGTGGGGGGAATTGCTACTCTAGGTTTAGTCGTCTTAGTATTACTACCAATTTTATGAACTATATTACTCTTATCCTTAGGATCCTCCAAAGGTCTTTCTCCTTCTTTAACGAAATTCACCTTTTTAAAGCCTTTAGATTTATAGCCTAGTCCATTTTTATTTTTTTGTCCTTGTTGAACTATAAAGTGCATATCTTTGCTATCCTTATTATATTTTCATAAATGCTCATGCAATCTAGCTATCTCTTTTACATGGATCTTACATTGTGCACAAGGTGAATCAACACTAACTTTGCCAAGTTTCTTATTCTCCAATTTTAATAATTCCATCTCTTTATTAAGTTCGATTATTTTAGATTCAAGAGAGGTGACATTTTCCTTGGCAAATTTAGCTTCTTTGGTGGAATTGATAAATTCACCATAAAGATCACTAAATGCACTATGTAACTCATCCAATGAAAAACAATCATCAGAAGTAGATAAAGGAGTAGAATAAGAACTAGATGATACCTCATCCTCTATTGCCATGAGACAAAGATTTGCCGTTTCTTCCTCATCATCACTAGTTTTGGAGGATGATCCACTATTATCCCATGAAATATAAGCTTTTTGTTTCTTCTTGTTCTTCTTGTCCTTGTCTTGCTTCAATGTTGGACAATAGGGCTTGATATGTCCCAATTCACCACATTCATAACATTTGGGTGGTGTTGCCTTCTTTGATTTGTCCCTTCTAGTCTTGAAATTTTTCTTGACAAACTTGTTGAAGCGTTTGATGACAAGAGCAAGTTCGGGGTTGTCTTCTACATCACTTGACTCTTCATTTTGATTTTCCTCTTCAATCTCCTTGGTGGATTTTAGAGCAATGGACTTCTTTTGTTTGTTGTCTCCCGGAGGATAAAGCGTAGAAGATTCATATGTAAGTAGCTTTCCCCGTAGAGTGTCATAGGTCAAAGTATTGTAGTCCCTTCCTTCACTAATGGCTCTAACCTCGGATTTCCACTCAGGAGTCATGCATCGTAAGATTTTCCGAACCAAATCATGATCAGTGTAGTGCTTTCCGAGGGTGTCAAGATTATTGATAATATTTGAGAATCTCTCAAAATAACTATCAATGCTTTCATTAGCTTTCATTGAGAATAACTCATATTCATGAAGTAGCAAATCAACTTTAGCATCCTTCACTTGCGAGGTACCTTCATAAGTTACCTCAAGCTTGGTCCACATTTCATTTGCGGTTTTGCATCGTGAAATCTTTCTGTAATCATCCGGATTGACTGCACAATAAAGATAGTTGATGGCTTTGGAGTTTTGCATCACATTCTTTTTATCTCCATCATCAAATTCAGATTCTAATTTGGGTACTCGAATTCCATCAACAACTTTGTATGGAGTAGTGTCTCCGTATTTGATCACCATCCAAGAGTCGTAGTCGTTTGATTGAATAAATATCCTCATTCTTTCTGTCCAATAAGCATAGTTTGTTCCGTCAAAAAGTGGAGGACGAGTAGTTGATTGTCCCTCGGATATTCCTGCTTGAAATAATCTTCCGGCCATGATCGTGTTTCCTGCGGTTAAACTATGGAAAACAACAAGCTCCGATACCAATTGTTAGACGTCTTTCACACCTCTAGAGGGGGGGGGGTGAATAGAGGTGTTTACAAAAATAATAAAATTTTCGACTTTAAGTATAAAAGTGCAGGAATAAAAATTAAAAGGATAACGGAAATAATGAATGTAAAGAGACAACGATATATCCTGGTTCGGCCTAATGCCTACGTCCAGTCCCCAAGGCAAACGTGCCCGAGATTCCACTAATCCTTGTTAAACTTAACGGAGTTTAACAATCCGAATACAACTCGAGAACTTGATTTCACAAGCCTCTAACCTTTCCACTGAAGTCTTGATTTCACAAGACTTTGGATTTCAATCCAAAACTTGAATTATTTCAAATTCAAGCTTTTACAATTTAAAAACTTACAAACCAAAGTGCACAGCGGAATTGACTCTTCGAACAAGAGTGGATATGCTGTAGATTACAACCAAACCTATAGTGTATGGCACAAATGACTCTCCAAACTTCAATTTGAAGGATTGCTCAAGAAAATGCTTGAATGAATTGAGTAGGAGGATTTGATTCAATAAAACTCTTTGAAATTCTCAAAGGATAGCAATTGTAAATGTTCTTGGATGTTCTTGTTCTCTGAAAACCGGAACTAGATAGAGTATATATGGATAGGGCCGAAGAAACCTCCACGGGAATTTAAAAACTGACCGTTAGTTGTGAAAACTGTCGATTTATTCGAATAAAACATATTTTATTCGAATAGTTTGGATAAAACAGGATTTTCAAGACACAGGGCTTATTCGAATAATTACTGGATTTATTTGAATAAAACAGAACGAACTGCAAACTGGGAGCCTACTTATTCGAATAAATACCCATTTATTCGAATAATTTTCAAAACTTTGGAAAAACTGGAATTAGCCCTTATTCAAATAAAACAAGTATTTGTTCGATTAAAACAGACTGAACTGCAATCTGCAAGTCCTTCTTATTCGAATAAATAATGATTTATTCGAATAAAAACCTGAGAAGAAACATCTTTGAAGAAAGGTTTTGAGAAAAGAGTTTTGAGAACAATCAAAGAGGAATTCCTGTAGGAAAAACAGATTATATGAAAAATAAAGATGTGCCAAACACTTTAACATGAACTAAGACTCAAAAGAAATAAAAATCTAGAAAACCTTTAATCTTCAAATCTTGTCTTGAATCTCTAAGCAACGTGCTAGGCAATCCACATGAAAAGATCCAAATCCAAAGCTCATCCCATATGCATGGTTGTCATTATCAAAACACAAGGGTCAACACCTTCGTGTGAATATCTGCAAGCTGATGCGTAATAGGTACATGAAGGCACGAATCTCTCCTCGTAAGAGCTCATCACGAACAAAGTGACAATCTATCTCAATATGCTTCATGTATTCGTGAAAAACTAGATTAGCGGCAATGTGAAGGGTCGCGGTGCTGTCACAACGAACAGTCATAGGGGTCTTATGTTCAACTCCCAAACATCATAACAAATTCTTCAACCACTTCAACTCACATGTAAGAATATAAAGAGCCTTGTACTCAGCCTTAGCAGACGACCGAGCCACCGTTGTGTGCTTCTTTGTCTCCCATGAGACAGGCGTGTCCCTAAGTTGTACAAACTAGCCCGTCAGCGACCGCCGTGTCAAAGGACATGCTGCCCAGTTCGAATCACACAACCCTGTAAGCTGAAGGCTACTGTCTGCACAGAAAAAAATGCCATGTCCAGGACATCTTTTTAGATAACGAACCACCCCAAATGCCACATTCCACTGATCCTCCCTTGGTTCCTTCAAAAATTGTGCTAAAGTATGCACGGCGTAAGAAAGCTCCGGTCGTGTAATAGAGAGATACACCAACCTTCCTACCAACCGTCGATACGATTCTAGATCTGCAAGGACTAGGGCTTGGGAACGAGCCAAGTGATGATTTGGCTCCATCGGGGCACCCAACAGCCTGGCACCTAACAACTCTGCCTCAGTAATAATATCTAAGGCTTCGTTGGCAGAGAAAAATCCCAGATGTGTTTCATGCTACCTCAATTCCAAGAAAGAACTTCAAAGTCCCCAAGTTCTTCATTCGAAAACAATACGCCAAATAATCCTTGAACTTGCGTATCATCTCAGTGTTAAGTGTTGGTTCCTTGGGTGTGTCTTAGCCTCTTTGTCATAGGTGTTAGCCTCTTTGTCATAGGTGTTGGCTTTATTTTTGACAAAAACCATGTGTAGTAGTTTTTAGTACTCAACTTGTTCTAGCTATGTGGTTTATAGAGCTGTAGCGTCCTGTCCATCACTCAAACAGTCCAAGTGCATCTGGACTCTACTAACTGAAGAAAGATTGCTGTTTACCTAACTGAAGAAGGACTCTGAGCTCCAAAGGTGATTATAAACATGTGCGGAATTGGAAGAAAGCCATATCAAGGACTCTACCCGATAAGCACACTTCGTAGGTAGAGGTGTATCAGGATTCTACTAGGGTTGATCTCGCCTTGCAAAGTATAAATAAAAGGGAGATCTGTTTGTTTGTGGCGTGCGAGTAGAGAGAGAAAATATATCAAGAGAGAATCCTGAGTACAGAGTTCATCAACCAAGCTGATTGAAGGACACATATAACTGGTATGCAGAATAGCCTTCTGCGGGAAGATTAACGTGCGTTCTAGACAGTTGAATTGAGAAGTACTGTAGTGTAATCTAGGAACACGTCACAAATAAGTTTCATAGTGTTTCAGTCTCGGCATGCATGCATAAACCGAGTTAATTGCATTCCCAGTTGGTCATAGAGTTTAGATCAATGGATAGATCGAGTCTGTTGACATTGAGGTTGTAAACTCTCTATGGTGATATAGTGGGAAGGCTATTACACTGACGTGGGCCTCGCAGACGTAGGAGAATTTGCTCCGAACTGCGTAAACAATTTGTGTGTTGTGTGTTGTTCTTTTTCTGTTGTTAACTATTTGCTAAGAGGTTGGTGTAGCACTTTGCTAGTGTTGAGTAGTGCTACAGCATCCTCTGTCACAACCTGTTGATCTTAGATTGTTACAGGTCGTACGCTGAGGGTAGTGAAACTTTCAATTGGTATCAGAGCCATTAAAGCTTAAGTTACTAGCTTTAAAGATCAAACATGGGAGATATGGAAGAAGGAGCAAATGTACAACGACCACCACTGCTAAGGGGACCAAACTACAACTTCTGGAAGGGGCGCATGAAGGCCTTTCTAAAATCACAAGGAGGAAGAGTCTAGAGAAGTGTCGAAACTGGTTGGCAGATACCTACAAAGATAGTAAGTGGATCAGATGCTAAAATTCCCAAAACATTTGAGGAATACTCAAAGGAAGAAGCGACAGCTGCTGAATGCAATGACAAGGCTTTAAATGCTTTGTTTGGAGCAGTGGATAGTTTTCAATACAGACTCATTGCAAACTGCACTGAGGCAAAGAAGGCATGGAAGATTCTCGAGACAACTCACGAAGGGGATGAGAGAGTTAAGACAGCAAAATACCAAATTCTCATGACAAAACTTGAAAATCTCCTAATGGAAGATAAGGAAAGCATTATTGAATTTCATGGCAGAGTGAGAGACTTGGCAAATGAAGCAGAACGACTTGGAAGACCTTTTGAAGAAGACAATCTTGTTCTAAAGGTTCTGCGTGCCCTACCAGAAAGCTACTCAGTTGATGCCAAGGCCATACGTCAAGCACATGAACTGAAAAGGATGACACTAGATCAACTGATGGGAAATCTTGAAACCATCGAACTGGCCATGTCAGAAGAGCAAAAGAAGAAGAAGACTGAGAAACAAACAGCGTTTCAGGTTGGTGATCTAGACCTAGAAGACGATCTCATATCAGATGATGACTTTCAAGAACACCTCTCCCTGGTTACCAAGCAGTTTACAAAAAGGTGGCTTCAAAGGAAAGGGAAACAAGCTCTCATACAAGATCCACAGAGAGGTTCACAATCCAGGATGGTGAAAGAAAAAGAATTCAGGATGCAACCATCAGAATCAAGAAGAAAGGGACCACAATGCTTCGAATGTGGTGGTTTCGGTCATATTCAGACAGAATGCGCCAACAACATGAAAAAGAAGAGGCATGCTTTTGCCTCAACATGTAGTGATGAAGAACCAGACACTGGAGATACTGATGGAGAAAGTAACTGCGCCTTTGTCACATTAGAAGTACAAGAAGATTCTGAAGAGCAACTAAGGATACTCCAAGAAAAGTGGAGTGATTTGCTTGATATTAACAAGAGGAATGTATCTGAAAATATCCTCTTAAAAACTAAACTGCAGATCTGTGAACAAACTATTGAGAAGCTGCAAAATGAGCTGAATCAAAAGGAAACAGGAAATGCAAATCTGAGGCATGAGCTTGATCATCACATGAAGTATCAGAAGTGGATGAATAAAGCAGGAGCTGGAATTTCACAAGAATGGATGCTGAGCACAAAGGCAAAAGCTATTGAGCAGCAAGTTGACATCTCCAAGATGTATGGAGATAGAACCGGGCTGGGTTATCCAAAAGAAGAATCTGTTGGAGTTGGTGCCTTTATGGCCAACTGCTGTTGTAATATCTTAGATATTTTCTATCATGTAAAGGCAGATGCATTAAGTATACAAACATCTCATGCTAATGTAAACTCTTAATTGCATTCCTAGAATTATATTATAAGATGTTTATCAGAATGAGTCTTCTGATGTTGAGACTGACATCTTGTCACTTAGTATAATTCTGAACGGTCTATAGTCGAAGCATTAACGAGAGCAGGATATCGTTAATGCGTGTGAAACTAGTGAGAGTTAGATGTTTGACCTAGTCTCTTGGTCAAATGATGGAGTGTTCGCATCTACTCTCAGGCAGATATTATCGTTAATAATAGGATGCCAGACCTTACCCACCTTAAGGGCATTTCCTAGACTTTTAGTCTATGCTCTAAGTGTCCTTAATGCGACTATTGGTATAACGATCCTCAGACTTGAAGTATTACGTTCTTCGAATGTGTGAACCCGCATGCTTTGATTCATTGTCCTAAGCCGTATGAAATAAGGATGGTACACAGGCTTTGTATTGGGCATGCCGCTGCACGTATTCGAAGACGTAGATTACGTACAAAGAATTTTTCACTGCTACTCAAGCAGAATAATGTCTTGTAGGGGCCCACNCCTAGACTTTTAGTCTATGCTCTAAGTGTCCTTAATGCGACTATTGGTATAACGATCCTCAGACTTGAAGTATTACGTTCTTCGAATGTGTGAACCCGCATGCTTTGATTCATTGTCCTAAGCCGTATGAAATAAGGATGGTACACAGGCTTTGTATTGGGCATGCCGCTGCACGTATTCGAAGACGTAGATTACGTACAAAGAATTTTTCACTGCTACTCAAGCAGAATAATGTCTTGTAGGGGCCCACAGATAAGTATGACTGAAAAAATGCATGGCCATGCTGAGATGAGTTTAGACATCTGTTCTCATCAGTCAGACTTGTTAATCAGTAAATAACTTAATGGCTACAAGTTGGATATTTTATATCCCATGCACTAAGTTAAGACATTGGGACAAAAGGATCTACGTTATACAAAGTCTTAGTCGTAAAAAGGTTTTGACGGAGCAAACGTCTGAACTTATAATCTGGGGGTAATAATGTGTTGCTAGATACCGCTTATTACTTATAGTATTGGTGTAGAGTCAATACTGCGGCCAGTTTTATAAGTGCATATATGGGTCACACACTTTGGACAATATAAAGAGTAGGATTATTAGAAGGGATAATATATAATTTGTATATTGTAAAATAGTAAAGTAAAATGTTTAATATATATATATATATATATATATATATATATATCTTATCTATGTATGTATATATATGTATATATCTATCTAGGGGCCGGTTCCCGTGAGAATGCACCTTGTGGAGAGAAATGAGAATGAAATCTAGCCGTCGAATCTGATGCATCGTGCGGCTCAGATTGCATCCTGCACTCAGATTTTGAGATAGTGCATTTTCGAAGGTTTATGATGCATTTCAACGTGATGCATTTTCGCACCATTTTGGTGCATTTAATTTTGATGAAATCTTGACCTTTAGATCTCACAATCTAAAACACCAGATTCATTCTCATTTCTCTTCTAAGATTGCATTCTCACCAGAAACCAAAATCTATCCATCTATGTATGTATATATATATATATATATATATATATATATATATACTTTGTACACGGCACACACATATATAAGTATACATATATAATGTGCGTGGGTACATATATATGTAATATACTTATAACGTGTACATATATGTATATATATATATTACATTATATATTATATTGTGTACATTTTATTTTGGAGTGTCATTTTAATTATGAAAAATAATTATTTTGACAAAAACTATTTTAAAGTATATTTTATATACTTGTTTTAAAATGTTTTGGGTATTTTATTTTATATCATAAAAATTATTGATGTTAAATAAAATACACTTTGAACATTTGACAGGAGGAGAATTAAATTCCTCCCCTCACCATTTCGTACATATGCTTTATGGAGCTTCCCTTGTCTCCCACTTTGTAAAATGAGTGGTGGAGGTAATTGGACAAAACCTTTTGTCATTTTATCATTATCAATGTTTCTCTTTCTTTAATAGATTAAATAATGGATCTTCACCCTCTACTCACTTCAGTTGTTCGGCCAAGAGAAGAGAGGAGCAGCATAATATTTGAGTTCCAAAAGTTATTATTTTGGGTGTAGATAATTGTTATAATATTTTCTCCAAAATATTATTGATATATTTTCTACTATTTAATATACAAGATTTATATTATCTCTAAAATAATCTTTATATCAAATATACTATTATAATCTTTACTAGCATAAAGATTATAGTAGACTCTGGAGATTGTTCGTGTGTCAAAGTTGGAGGCCGGACGCTTGAACGGCTACGTTTGCTCCTTCACCACCTTTTGCTCGACTTCTCGTTCATACCGCTTTACCGGAGAAGGTATAAGTTTCTATCTCTAGCTATAGTTTTAGTACGTGTTCTTGGGCTAGTAATTACTATTGGGAGATTAAATTTTTGTATTTCCGCTGCTCTCCCTACCGTGGTAACCTTTCAGTGGTATCAAGGCAACGTACAAAACTATAGTTTTTCGTAGAACTTTTTCGGTTCAAAATTATTTTTTAACTTGGTAATTATTTGTTAATTTCGAAAATTAGTAAAATGATTTATTTTAGTCTTGGAATAAATATTAGACTTAAATAAATCATTAAAATAAGTATTCATTATTTATTTGTGCCGAAAATATGTATTTTATACATATATTTGGAAATTTCGAATATATATTAATATATATATTTCAAAATTGTTAATATAATTTTTTTGAACATAAGATTTCATTTTATGGTTAGTAAAATTATATTGTAATTTTAGAAATTGTTTATTTCCAATTTTTGAGTTAATTGTATTTGTTTAGATTTAGTTCTAATAAATCTTAAATAAATATTGGAAACTCAAAAATGAACATTATAAAACTTGGAAATATTATTTCTAGGTGAAATAAAGT
Organism: Cuscuta campestris; assembly: GCA_900332095.2. Classification (NCBI taxonomy): domain Eukaryota; kingdom Viridiplantae; phylum Streptophyta; class Magnoliopsida; order Solanales; family Convolvulaceae; genus Cuscuta; species Cuscuta campestris. The sequence goes on along the minus strand of OOIL02001913.1, from coordinate 30,851 downwards.
TGTTCATAAATATATTGGACAAAATCATATTAGTTAGTAATTAATTATATATATATATTTCGGCATATATATATTACCGAGTAATATATATATATATATATATATATATATATATATATATATATATATATATATATATATATATATATATATATATATATATATATAGATTTTGGTTCTGGTGAGAATGCAATTTTAGGAGAGAAATGAGAATGAATATGGTGCTTTAGATTGTGAGATCTAAGGGTCAAGATTTCATCAAAATTAGATGCATCAAAATGGTGCAAAAATGCATCACGTCGAAATGCACCATAAATCTTCGAAAATGCACTATCTCAAAATCTGAGCGCAGGATGCAATCTAAGCCGCACGATGCATCAGATTCGACGGCTAGATTTTATTCTCATTTCTCTCCACAAGGTGCATTCTCACGGGAACCGACCCCTATATATATATATATACATATATATATATATATATATATATATATATATATATATATATATATATATGAATGGGTTTAGAGAGAGGATTTCCTTCTGGCGATTTACGCCACCGTCGGGCCGATCGCAACCCTAACTCCTCTGGGTTCCGGCAACAATGGGTTTCAGGTAACGGAAGGGAAATTTATTCCTCTCATCGTCAATATGCTTATCCTTTTGTTACTTTCAATCAACGACGAGGGCCACGATGGATGGATCGCTTTGGCTATTCATCCTTCGATGATGTTTACCACGGGAAGCAAATGCTTAGAACAAAGCCCCAACCTATTGATTTCAAGCTTAATGGTAATACTCTCAATCGGATTCACTCTTTCCGGATTCAATCGAAGATCTTTATTCTCTTTCAGTCTTATTACAACCAAAATTTCTGCATTACTGAGATTGGGCGTAGGCAATATCATATTTGGTTTAGTATTGAAGATATGAAATGGCTTATTGAAATATTACCATCATTAAGCAAGAGGAATCCTTGGGCAATTACTAGGTATGAAAAATTCCGAAAGCTCTCTATTTTGTTTGGGTCCAACAGATGGGGTAATTTCATTAGGATTGTTGAGTCAAGAGTTGAAGGTGGTGGCAATTCAATTTTTGTACCAGTCATCAATGATAGATGCATCAAGTTCTTCTCTGCCATTGACTCTTTTTTTGGTAAGTCAAAGTTTGATAGCCCGAAGGTGCAACTGGTTACAGCAGGCCAGAAGCAGTCAGATAAGTCAGCTAATGTTCACAGTGATGCAGTTTCAAAGATTTTTAAAGCTGATCAGCGGCCTATGGAGGATTTAACTAATCACGAGGTAAATTCTACTGAGTCTGGATTTATTATGTCGAATGGGGACAAGAATGGTTCGATGGTTGAGGAATTTCCAGCCTTACCAATCTGTTGTAAGACTAAACTCCCACCAGGCCCTCTTACACTGGAACCAGTAGGTTTAGAAGGGGCTTTGGATCAGTTTGCAATTCCTCCAGTGTCTAATCCCACGACAAGTTCTAAGGATTTGGTAGCTGCTAGTTCCAAGGATGATAACAATCTGAATATCATGGTTCAGGCACTTGGTGAGACTTTTTATCAGCTTTGGATCCAATTCTTACAACTCAATATTGCCAAACTGGCACCTTTTGAAGATGACCTTCTATCCAAGAGGTTCTTTCAAGAACAGTTTGCTGCCAAAGAGTATGGTCAGTCTTCTAACACCAAGGATCCCTCGGTTAACTCCTTATCCCATCACTCTTCTCAAGAGGCTCAACCTTCTGTGGAGCAAGGAACAATTGATAACTTGGCTATTGTTGAATCATTGGTACCTATTCAGGCAGTTTTTCCGGAAGAAGAGGGTAATAAAGCAGGTCATTTCTCTGCTCCTGTTTATCATTCCGACACAGAAATTTTTGTTAAGGAGGACAACATTGCTTTTCTACCATTCTTCAGAGATAATAAGGAGTTCGATCCTGACCCAGAACCAAACAGAGTATGGTATCCAGATGACGGTATTGAGCCTGATGACCATCTACAACGGTGGGGAGGACCTAAAGGTCTTACGAAATAATGATCAGAGCCGGATCATTTTTGAAAGAGGCGGTGTTTGTGCATCAAGCCCTCCAGCTCCTAGGAGAAGCCTTAGGCTTGCCCGGCGAAGGCGCTCTCCCTCCCCAATCTGCTCTGAGTATTCTAATGAGTCCGAAGACCAATGGGGGTTTTGCAGTCTGCCTTCTGTTCGGCCTCGTAAGAAGGAGCTGTTGAGGTTTTCTTGATTTAGTTTTCCTGGTTTTTCGTCCTTCCTGGGGTGTTGGGTGCGTCTATTTGATTTTTGACTTTTGAGTGATGGCAACACAATATGGAGTTATTTGACTTGGGTTACTCTTTTTTGAAAGTGGTTTCCTGTTGAAAGATTGGTACTTTATTTGATAGTTTGGCTTCGATGGGATTATAGTGCTTTGTATACTTCAATCGACATGGGTTTCTTTCACGACTTTATTTGCTATCAGGTGCGCTCTTCCAGGTCTGATGCCCGTTCCCTTAGGCCATGGGGATTTGTAGTACTCGGTGCATATATGGATTTGAATGCTCTCTTTGGTGCTGGAAGTATGGTTGTTACCAATTTGTGGGCTGGTAATCAGTTGGATTGTTCGGTTAGATCATTAGCTTGTTTTGGGTGTATCTCGCTTTCACTGTTTTGGTCCTTTGTTCCGGGCTTGTTTCCTTTTCCTCTTGTTTTTTTTCCTTTTTAGGATGCTTAGAGCATCATCTTCGTTTTCTTTCTTCAGTGTTTTGTTTTTTCTTTTGGGCTTGACCCTTAATAATAATTTTCTAATTAATATATATATATATATATAGGGGCCGGTTCTCGTGAGAATGCGCCTTGTGGAGAGAAATGAGAATAAAATCTAGCCGTCGGATCTGATGCATCGTGTAGCTCAGATTGCATCCTGCGCTCAGATTTTGAGATAGTGCATTTTCAAAGGTTTATGGTGCATTTCGACGTGATGCATTTTTGCACCATTTTGGTGCATCTAATTTTGATGAAATATTGACCCTTAGATCTCACAATCTAAAGCAACAGATTCGTTCTCATTTCTCTCCTAAGATTACATTCTCACCAGAACCAATATATATATATATATATATATATATATATATATATATATATATATATATATATATATATATATTATATATATATATTTGATTAAAAAAGGGCACCAAGCCAGGCAAACAGGGCAAGCAACCAAAGTACAGAAATAAAAGAAAGAAAACAGTATAGATTAGGAGTTCTACAATGTCAAAAACCCAAAAACCCAAGCATCTGAAGATATATATATATATATATATATATATAAATTGAAAATGGCTAATATCATTTTGGAAAATTATATCTCAGTAAAAAGTAAGTTGATTTCTCTAAATATTAAATTTTATAATTTAATGATTTTTGAAAAATGGTTTAAAATTTATTTTGCAACTATTGAGATATAATTAATATATTTGGGAAATAAATATTTATAAATTCTGGAAATTTATTTTTCCAATTTATAAATGTATAAAATAGTTACTGGAAGTTTGAAATTAATTTTCATGATTTTTCGCAAATTTATTTCAAATTTAAAATGAACTTTGGAATAAACTTTGCACTAGGGGCATTTTCGTAATTCTGTGTTTCCTGGAAATTTATTTTCCAGTTTTGCCCCTGCCCGAAAGTCTCTTAATATGTTTAGGATGACTTGGTAAAATTTCATAATTTTTGGACCAATTTATGAATTTTAGAAATTATTACCAACGTAGTATTTTTCTAGAATTGTCGGGGGCGAGCGCGGTTCGCCCGGTGTATGTATATCTCTATTGCCTGTGTGGATGTATGATATGCATGGTAGATGATTGTGGCTTTAGTTATTCATTATTGATGTAATTTAAATACGGCCTGCGTGCCGTGCCTTATCTCAAAACTCTCGTTGTAAATCTATTTCTCTCTCTTACCTCAACCGAGGATTCTTTTCTCACGTGGTGGTTAGAAGATAAAAGGATTTGAAGTCCGCTCGAGGGAATCTAAAGGAATGGAGATAGCCCGAAGTCCAAATGCGTGGAAGTCAGTGGGAGCTATCGTTTTATTTTCTTTTAGGGGCCACAATCATTACACGTTTATTTACTGCGTATTTTGAATGCATGTGAAGTATGTTTTACGCTAGTAAATTGACACGTGCGCGGCATGTGTCATAGGTGAGAACGTAATTAATATAAAATCCCTCGAAATATTAAGTCTGTATTGCCTTCCGGCGCCCGGCACCTTTCCGGCTAATGTGCACTGTCACGTACTCAGCCCTAGCAGAGCGTAGTACGGTGTATGTTATGCTGGTCACGGGAATCACTTAAGTGGTCATTGTCAAACGTTGGGTTAGACTTAACTGAGTCTCGGTCAAATGGATGGATGACTCAGAGGCGGGTTTCGTTGGGGTCACTATACTGACAAGTCGAATTACTTTACTCACTCATCTATCAGAAGTTGGGTCTCTATGACTTAATTGGGCTTAGCCCTAACTAAAGTAGTTGTGCATGTGGTACGTGCCAAAGCCAATCACATGTATAATGAAACGGTGTTCTGGTCCGTAAGTAGTATTGTCGTTCGCCCAACACAAGACCAAGAACTGTGAGCGCGGCTCGACAGTTGGAACTATGTTCCTACCTAAATAGTTAAATTCTAGGTACGAACCTCAGGTCAACTAGAATTTAATGATATATGGATCTTGGCCCATTAAGAGAATCTCTAGGAGAATCTCCGAATCAACATTGAGGGTTGTTGGTTTGTTAAAATAGTGGGAAATAATTAATTAAAGGCCTAATTAATTATTCAACATGATAG
>OOIL02001913.1:8358-25718 GCA_900332095.2 Cuscuta campestris | reverse complement strand
ACTTCTATGCAGAATTTGCATGAAGTTAGACATTTGACTGAGGGAGAAGTCCAGCTTAAGGTCGGAAATGGAGCACTTGTCAATGCGCTGGATGTAGGAACTTATGTTCTATCTCTCCCCAGTGGCTTGTTGTTGCATTTAAACAATTGCTTGTTTGTACCTGCCATTAGCAGGAATATCATTTCTGTGTCCTGTCTTGACAAAGCAGGATTTTCTATTAACGTCAAAGACAAGTGCCTTTCGGTTTTCAGAAATGATATTTACTATGCAACTGCTAAGATGACCAATGGTCTTTATATCTTAGACTTAGACGCCACTGTTTATAACGTAGATGTTAAGAGAAGCAAACCAAACAGTTTGAATCTCACATACCTTTGGCATTGTCGTTTGGGCCACATTAACGAGAAACGCATATCTAAGTTACGTCACTCTGGCGTACTTGATTGATTTGACCTCGAGTCTTTTGATGTATGCCAATCTTGTTTACTCGGTAAAATGACAAAGGCTCCATTCACCGGTCACGGTGAAAGGGCGAGTGATGTATTAGGCCTCATACACTCTGATGTATGTGGCCCAATCAACACTGAAGCTAGAGGTGGTTTATCATACTTCGTAACATTTACTGATGACCTCAGTCGGTATGGATATGTGTACCTCATGAAACACAAATCGGAATGCTTTGACAAGTTCAAAGAATTCAGAAACGAAGTAGAGAAACAATTAGGCAAAAGTATCAAGATCTTCCGCTCGGATCGAGGAGGTGAGTACTTAAGCCTGGAGTTCGACGACTATCTAAAAGAGCACAGGATCCTATCCCAGCTGACTCCTCCCAGTACACCCCAATTAAATGGAGTGTCTGAAAGGAGAAACCGAACGCTGCTCGATATGGTTCGGAGTATGATGAGTCTGACAACATTACCAGAGTCCTTTTGGGGAAAAGCACTATTAACTGCCGCACACACGCTCAATCGCATACCATCTAAGGCTGTTGAGAGCACACCATACGAGCTATGGCGTGGGACAAAACCAAATTTGTCGTACTTGAGAATTTGGGGTTGTGATGTTTACGTTAGACGCCTCATGACGTCTGGTAAGGTGGATTCCAAATCTGACAGGTGTAAATTTGTGGGATACCCTAAGGAAACGAAAGGGTATGAGTTCTATCATCCGACAGATAACAAAATCTTTGTTGCTCGGAATGGAACCTTCCTTGAGAAGGAGTTTCTCTCTACTATTTCTAGTGGGAGAAAGGTAGACCTAGAAGAAATTCGAGAACCACAAGAAGAGATCTCAATAGTAGTGGAACCCGAGCGTCAAGATTTAGTATCTCGACCAGCTCAGGTTTTACCACGTAGGTCAGACCGGATGCGTAATCCTCCGGTTAGATACGGGTTCCTTGTATCTGATGAAGGCGACGTCTTGCTGGTAGACCAAGGCGAACCTGAGACCTACCTCGAGGCAATCACGTGCCCCGAATCCGAACAATGGCTTAATGCCATGGAATCCAAAATGGAGTCTATGTACACAAACCAAGTCTGGACCTTGGTTGATGCGCCCGAAGGGATAATACCCATAGGGTGCAAGTGGATTTTCAAAAAGAAAACAGACGTAGACGGGAAGGTTCATACCTTCAAAGCTAGATTGGTAGCAAAAGGTTATAGACAAATCCGTGGAATTGACTATGATGAAACCTTTCTCCAGTTGTGATGCTGAAGTCCATTCGGATAATGCTTGCGATTGCAGCATTCTACGATTACGAGATTTGGCAGATGGACGTCAAGACAGCTTTCCTTAACGGGAACCTCAAAGAGGATGTCTATATGACACAGCCTGATGGCTTTACAATTGCTGGTGAATCTACCAAAGTCTGTAAGCTGCAACGGTCAATCTACGGATTGAAACAAGCATCTTGGAGTTGGTATATACGCTTTGATGAAACCATCACTAGTTTTGGTTTTGAGAAGAATTCTGACGAGTCTTGTGTGTACAAGAAGGTCAGTGGGAGTGTGATAGTATTCCTAATCCTATATGTTGATGACATATTGTTAATGGGTAACGATGTTCCTGCTCTCACATCTGTAAAGACTTGGTTGAGCGAGAACTTCGCCATGAAGGACTTGGGGAATGCTAGTTATGCCCTTGGCATAAGAATCTACCGTGATAGGTCAAGAAAGTTGATAGGTCTATGTCAAAGTACATATATAGATAAGGTCCTTGATCGATTTAGCATGTCTAACTCGAAAAAGGGAACCTTACCTATGTTACCTGGCACGGCTCTTTCCAAGAGCCAGAGTCCTTCTACTCCCGAGCAGAAGGAACTCATGATGAAGGTCCCATATGCTTCTGCAATTGGTTCCATCATGTATGCCATGATATGTACTAGACCTGATGTCTCATTCGCTTTAAGTGTGACCAGCAGATACTAGGGGAATCCAGGTGAAGCACACTGGAAAGCGGTCAAAAACATCCTAAAGTATCTTCGGAATACTAAGGATGCATTCCTGGTATATGGAGGTGAGGAAGAGCTGAAAGTGATCGGTTACACTGATGCGAGCTTCCAAACCGATTGAGACGATTACAAGTCACAAGCAGGGTATGTGTTTTGCCTGAATGGCGGAGCTTTTAGCTGGAAGAGTTCTAAACAGGACACAACTGCCGATTCAACTACAGAGGCTGAGTACATGGCTGCCGCTGAAGCAGCAAAGGAAGGTGTTTGGATAAAGAAGTTCATTTCTGAACTTGGAGTGGTTCCTAGCATTAATGACTCAATCCTGTTGTTCTGCGACAACACTGGGGCCATTGCACAGGCAAAGGAACCACGATCTCACCAAAAGACCAAGCACATTGTACGACGTTATCACATCATACGAGAAATCATAGACAGAGGTGATGTAGAGATTTGCAAAGTAGGAACAGACGACAACATTGCCGACCCCCTGACCAAGCCCTTGGGAAAGCTAAAGCATGAGGGTCACACTAGGTCAATGGGCATTCGACCGATGCCAGATTCGCCATAGTGCAAGTGGGAAATTGTTGGAGTTGGTGCCCTTATGGCCAACTGCTGTTGAAATATCTTAGATATTTTCTATCATGTAAAGGCAGATGCATTAAGTTTACAAACATCTCATGCTAATGTAAACTCTTAATTGCATTCCTAGAATTATATTATAAGATGTTTATCAGAATGAGTCTTCTGATGTTGAGACTGACATCTTGTCACTTAGTATAATTCTGAACGGTCTATAGTCGAAGCATTAACGAGAGCAGGATATCGTTAATGCGTGTGAGACTAGTGAGAGTTAGATGTTTGACCTAGTNCTAGACTTTTAGTCTATGCTCTAAGTGTCCTTAATGCGACTATTGGTATAACGATCCTCAGACTTGAAGTATTACGTTCTTCGAATGTGTGAACCCGCATGCTTTGATTCATTGTCCTAAGCCGTATGAAATAAGGATGGTACACAGGCTTTGTATTGGGCATGCCGCTGCACGTATTCGAAGACGTAGATTACGTACAAAGAATTTTTCACTGCTACTCAAGCAGAATAATGTCTTGTAGGGGCCCACTGATAAGTATGACTGAAGAAATGCATGGCCATGCTGAGATGAGTTTAGACATCTGTTCTCATCAGTCAGCTTGTTAATCAGTAAATAACTTAATGGCTACAAGTTGGATATTTTATATCCCATGCACTAAGTTAAGACATTGGGACAAAAGGATCTACGTTATACAAAGTCTTAGTCGTAAAAAGGTTTTGACGGAGCAAACGTCTGAACTTATAATCTGGGGGTAATAATGTGTTGCTAGATACCGCTTATTACTTATAGTATTGGTGTAGAGTCAATACTGTGGCCAGTTTTATAAGTGCCTATATGGGTCACACACTTTGGCAATTTAAAGAGTAGGATTATAAGAAGGGATAATATATAATTTGTATATTGTAAAATAGTAAAGTAAAATGTTTAATATAATATTATATTTATATATTTATATATATATATATATATATATATATATATATATATATATATATATATATACTTTGTACACGGCACACATATATTTATATATAAGTATACATATATAATGTGCGTGGGTACATATATATGTAATATACTTATAACGTGTACATATATGTATATATATATTACATTATATATTATATTGTGTAAATTTTATTTTGGAGTGTCATTTTAATTATGAAAATAATTATTTTGACAAAAACTATTTTAAAGTATATTTTATATACTTGTTTTAAAATGTTTTGGGTATTTTATTTTATATCATAAAAATTATTGATGTCAAATAAAATACACTTTGAACATTTGAGAGGAGGAGAATTAAATTCCTCCCCCTCACCATTTCGTACATATGCTTTACGGAGCTTCCCTTGTCTCCCACTTTGTAAAATGAGTGGTGGAGGTGAATTGGACAAAACCTTTTGTCATTTTATCATTATCAATGTTTCTCTTTCTTTAATAGATTAAATAATGGATCTTCACCCTCTACTCACTTCAGTTGTTCGGCCAAGAGAAGAGAGGAGCAGCATAATATTTGAGTTCCAAAAGTTATTATTTTGGGTGTAGAAAATTGTTATAATATTTTCTCCAAAATATTATTGATATATTTTATACTATTTAATATACAAGATTTATATTATCCCTAAAATAATCTTTATATTAAATATACTATTATAATCTTTACTAGCATAAAGATTATAGTAGACTCCGGAGATTGTTCGTGTGTCAAAGTTGGAGGCCGGACGCTTGAACGGCTACGTTTGCTCCTTCAACACCTTTTGCTCGACTTCTCGTTCATACCGCTTTACCAGAGAATGTATAAGTTTCTATCTCTAGCTATGTTTTAGTACGTGTTCTTGGGCTAGTAATCACTATTGGGAGATTAAATTTTTGTATTTCCGCTGCTCTCCCTACCGTGGTAACCTTTCAGAATCAACCAAAACACCATTAGATCTCTTTATCAAACGAAGTAACACCAGGGAAAAGATAGACAGCCTGCCGGTTAAAGCCTCACAAACAACAACTGGTACACCACACAAAAATCAGAGGTATCAGGCATACACAAGAAACTCCTATGAAAACTACAGATGCTATCGATGCAAAGAATGGGGGCACATTAGAAAGATGTGTCGCAGAACCAAGAGGGGAAGACAGAGAAGTCCTAGAGTCAAGCAGATATGGGTGCAAAAGCATGTGGCATCACATGCAAACTCATGCATGCGAGTCACTCCAGAGCAATGGCTATTGGATAGTGGATGCTCACATCACATGACTGGAGACAACAAAAGTTTGAAGAACATGCAGGAGATAGAGGGAGGCAGTGTCAGATTTGGAGGAGGGGCACATGGACAGATCATTGGATGTGGAACATTAAATGTCACTAGACTTCCACCTATCAAGAATGTTTGGCTGGTCAAAGGATTACAAGTAAATCTCCTAAGCATCAATCAGATATGTGATCAAGGTTTAGAGGTGACATTAACTCAACAAAAATGTCGAGTAAAGGACAAAAACAAGTTGGTTGTGCTAGAAGGCGACAGAACCACAGACAACTGTTATAGAGTGAGCCCCAACATCTTGTGATACACAGCAAGTGAGAAAGATGCCAGACTATGGCATTACAGATTAGGGCACATTAATTACAAGGATCTGACAACTCTGTCAAACTCAGGAGCTGTGAGAGGTTTACCAAAGATCACAAAAATTAAAGATGAGGTATGCAAACCATGCCAGCTTGGTAAACAGGTTCATTCAAGTCATCTGAAGAAAACATTCAGAACGACTCAGCAACCACTTGAATTACTTCATCTTGACCTATTTGGTCCCATGAAGACTGAGAGCATAGGAGAGAAGAGATTTGTGCTTATGGTGGTAGATGACTTTACAAGATACACCTGGGTGAGTTTTCTGAAGCACAAGGATGATGCACTGGAAGCCTTTGCAGCTCTATGCAAGAAAGTACAAAATGTAAAACAGCTGAAAATAAAAGGAGTCATCCGAATACGAAGTGACCATGGAGGTGAATTTGAAAACAAGCCTTTTGAAGAATACTGTGATCAACATGGGATATGGCATGAGTTCTCTGCACCAAAGACACCAACAAAACGGAGTAGCTGAAAGGAAAAATAGGCATGTACAGGAGATGGCACGAACAATGATAAATACCTTTGATCTGCCTAAGAAACTGTGGGCAGAAGCCGTCCACACAGCATGTTACACTATCAACAGAGTATACATGAGGAGTGGGACAAAATCAACTCCCTATGAACTTTGGAAGGGAAGAACACTAAGCATCGCTCATTTCCATATTTTTGGGGCTAGGTGTTTTGTTCTAAGAGACCGAGAGCAAAAAGGAAAGTTTGATCCCAAAAGTGATGAAGCTATCTTTGTTGGGTACTCTCCAAACAGTAAAGCTTACCGAGTTTACAACAAAAGAACCAAAACAGTCATGGAGTCTACAAATGTGATTGTTGATGATCGCATGGAGAAAAAGAGCCAGGATGATTCAGAAGATGCTCCCGCAACTGACATGACACCTGTTGAACCAGATCAAGAAGCTCAGCCAGAAGAAACACAAATAACTGAAGTTGAGGAGCAAGAACCAGAGACATCTACTGTTCCCACACATATTCAAAAGAATCATCCCTTGAAGAATGTCATCGGATCACCAACAGAAGGGATCAAGACCAGGAAAAAGACCATAAATTTTCTTGAGATGACAAAGGCTTACTATACGTCAACATCAGAACCCAGAAACATAAAGGAGGCTCTTACTGATGAAGCATGGATAAATGCAATGCATGAGGAGCTAGAACAGTTTGAGAGGAACAAAGTCTGGGAACTAGTACCAAAACCAGACAGGGTGAATGTAATAGGCACTAAGTGGATCTACAGGAACAAAACTGATGAAGAAGGAAATGTCATAAGAAACAAGGTAAGACTGGTGGCTCAGGGGTACACACAAGTAGAAGGAGTGGACTTTGAAGAAACATTTGCACCAGTTGCACGGCTGGAGTCAATACGTATGCTCATCAGCCTGGCATGTATACTCATCATGAAGCTATATCAGATGGATGTAAAAACAGCCTTTTTGAATGGGTACCTAAAAGAAGAAGTATATGTGGCTCAGCCCAAGGGCTTTGTTGATCAAAAACATCCTGAGCATGTGTACAAACTAAGGAAGGCACTTTATGGGCTAAAACAAGCACCTCGAGCATGGTACGAGAGACTCACATCATATCTGTTAAGAGAAGGATACAACAGAGGAGGTGCAGACAACACCATGTTCTTCAAAAGGTATTACTCAGACATCCTGATAGCTCTAATATATATGTTGATGATATTGTGTTTGGATCAACTTCAAAGACACAAGTCAACTAGTTTGTAAAAGTCATGGAGACAGAATTAGAAATGAGCATGATAGGTGAGCTAACCTTCTTCCTAGGACTACAAATCAAACAAACTGCTGAAGGAATATTTATTTCTCAGACAAAGTATGCTCAAAATATGCTGAAAAAGTTTGACATGGGTGACTGTAAAAGTGCTCAAACACCCTATCCAACACATGAGAAGATTTGCAGAGATGACCTAGGAAAAGATGTGGATCCTACCAGGTACAGAGGAATGAGTCTACTATATCTAACTTCCAGCAGACCAGACATATGCTACAGTGTAGGAGTCTGTGCCAGATATCAAGCAAGTCCAAAAGAATCACACCTTAAGGCAGTAAAAAGAATTCTGAAGTATATCAAAGGGACACAAAATCTAGGGTTGTGGTACGTCGAAGGTGGTACATCAAACCTCATAAGCTACAGTGATGCTGATTGGGCGGAAACATAGATGACAGAAAAAGTACTTCAGGAGGGTGTTTTCTTCTTGGAGGAAATCTGGTAGCTTGGATGAGCAAGAAACAAAACTCAGTGTCTGTAACACCCCAACCTGCATAACCCGAATAAATAGATTAGCGAACCGGGTTGCTACTAAATTGGTATCAACATACAATATTTCTCAATAAATAAAAACATTTAATTTAAAACTAAATTATACAAAACCATTTAAATACATATCGGAGTTTATACAAACAGTGTGGAAGCTTTATAGTTAAATCAAACATTATTAAATCCCTGCATCCGTACGTCTCCTCCGTCACGCTGCCCTCCAGGACATATTTCAAGGTCAACCCCTTCATGATTACCTAGATGTAACAAGGGGAAAGAGAGGCTACACGCTCAGCAACGAAGCTGAGTGAGAAATATCTAATAGTTCGAACATACACATATGCGAACCCACTAATTCATAATCATAACATGATATCATGCACATAGGTTTAATATCATGTAGTTCACATAAACAATTCATCATATAATTTACCTGGTACCTGCCCTTTCCATTCTCATCAAAACGGAGTGTATCTTGCAATAGTGGATCACCATTAATCTGTGCTTAAACTCTACACTAAACTAAGGACTTACTACTTTTCTGGGAGTCATGATTGTTCCCACTGGATCAGCGGATCATGCTCAACCAACGAGGGAGTTCTCAGAGGTTCGTCCTCTAGTTTCAGGTAGTGTTCAACAATGTGACATGACATTAACAGTAATGTGTTTGGCATTAAGTGCATTCGTCGGTCTCGGAGTAGGTTCGCCCTTCGTGAGTCGTAACCTAGAATCTTCAATGGCATAGTCGAGATTAAGCGGATTCATTCTTGGTTCATTAAAGTTATATCTCAAACAGTTCCTTGAATCATACCAACGAGTGAGTGGGGCATCCCACTAATGTCACCACTAACACTATCGGCGTCACCAATGACTACTATTTAGGTTTTTTTTAACGGGTTAAAAGCCCTTCAACGGTGCGTCCGCTAACGTCTCAACACATTTCTACGTGTCGATGTCGTAACCTCTTTTGAGTCCGCTTCATTCGTCTCATCTTGTCGATCAGGGCACGTCGGTACGTCACGTCTTGCAAGATAGATTATTCATTACGCACCTTTGGTTTGTATCCAGCCACATCACTACACTATGATGTGCTGGTGGTAAGTATTACTTCCTTTGTTGAACAAACAAGTTCTCCTTGTCCTTTATACGGTCATTCCCGTTTGATACCAAAATAAGACTCCCTCATCCATCCAGGTCTGCATCCCCATCAGAATTTGGTTGTCCATTCCAGTGATCATAAGAGATAACCGAATATTAGACAAGATACTTTATTATGAGTATATTTTTACACTATTTTCTTTTGTTACCTAGCATCTTGTTGTTAGAGTTGAAGCTAGCATTCACGTTCTAGTAATAGGTTCCATCTACAGGATGTGAATTCCTATCTTAGATTAATGCATTTCAATATGTAGAGTAATCAACAATTTGCAGCTCAACACAGATATTCCAGCAGTCAATTTAACACAAAAATTCAAGCAATCAACTTCATACCAGTAATTGAGCAATCAGCTCAGCAGAACTATTCGAACAATCAGTTCCGTTCAAACAACTTGAGCAATCAGCTCCACACAAACACTTAAGCAATAAGACAATAACTTATTACCTTCCCGGGAGGCAGAGATGACGTGGAGGATGCGGATGCAGTATTTGGAATAACTTTTGCCATAGCTATTAGTATCGAAATAATACTATTTCCAATTATTTATTTTCAAAATAGTATTTTCCAATGGTCCGAAGACCGATTTTAAAACCATATGCTCCGATACCAAAATGTAACACCCCAACGCGCATAACCCGAATAAATAGATTAGCGAACCGGGTTGCTACTAAATTGGTATCAACATACAATATTTCTCAATAAATAAAAACATTTAATTTAAAACTAAATTATACAAAACCATTTAAATACATATCAGAGTTTATCCAAACAGTGCGGAAGCTTTATAGTTAAATCAAACATTATTAAATCCCTGCATCCGTACGTCTCCTCCGTCACGCTGCCCTCCAGGACATATTTCAAGGTCAACCCCTTCATGATTACCTACGTGTAACAAGGGGAAAAAGAGGCTACACGCTCAGCAACGAAGCTGAGTGAGAAATATCTAACAGTTCGAACATACACATATGCGAACCCACTAATTCATAATCATAACATGATATCATGCACATAGGTTTAATATCATGCAGTTCACATAAACAATTCATCATATAATTTACCCGGTACCTGCCCTTTCCATTCTCATCAAAACGAAGTGTATCTTGCAATAGTGGATCACCATTCATCTGTGCTTAAACTCTACACTAAACTAAGGACTTACTACTTTTCTGGGAGTCATGATTGTTCCCACTGGATCAGCGGATCATGCTCAACCAACGAGGGAGTTCTCACGATTGGTGGATCACCTGTCCCTATAACTTATACTAGTCTAAGGACTATAACTTGCTGTATGGGAGACATGATGGTTCCCACTGGATCAGCGGGTCATGCTCGACCAACGAAGGAGTTCTCCGTTGGGTTGGTGGAATCCCCACCTGATGGATCACCATGCAGTTCAAGGATACCCGTACGTACGTTTTTACCCGGTTCGACATAACCATTGGAGCCCAGCAGGCACCCACCTGGTTTATACTCTTAATTTCTTATATTTATGTCAGTCCCAAAGTTTCCCTCTGGGTAGACTTACCTTACCAAACGCGTTGGATCAACACGCGGTACCTGTTTGCTGTGTGCTGGATCAGCCCATTCGTACTTGCAATATAATATCCAAACACATGTATTTCACATAATCACACATGTGTTGGGTCACCATAATAATATTAGTTCACATAAGTGTTGGATCAACACAAAGCAATCGTACTCATAACACATAGCGGCCTAGAATTGGGTATTGACACCCAAACTTACCGTCATACAACACATAAGGTCTCGGAGTCAATCCTTGACGGAAACACATATCGGCAGACCCGACCTCAGGTACCAGACAGTACCCTTCACGGTACAGGGTACCGTCCTCGCAGTACCTGGGTACCGGTCCTACGGTGCCGGGGTACCGACCGAACCACCTAGCTCTTCCGGTAGGGCTGTCACGGTAGCCGACTACCGACTGAGCGGTAGGGCCTACCGTCCGTCTGGTAACTAGGTATCGAATGGTCACAGCTACCGGCAGAGAGAGAACGTAGCATACAGAGCGTGACGGTAGCACGGTACCGTCCTGGCAGTACCGCCTACCGTCTGACACAACCAATTCCAGCTTTTTACCCGTTTCATTTTCCAGCATCAAACCAACAGAAATCTCATAGCAATAAACACCAATGAGTTCATATTACCATTTTAATTATTATCAAGCACATTATTTCATCAATCGGCACCTAAATCATGCATACTACCCTTTTCAATTGGCATAGTCCCTGAAACCACCATCAAACAGTTCAGTCACGTAATTCACGCAGATCAACCATGATAATAACTATGAACGGAATTTCAAACATATATGCATATTCTAGTGTTAGATGTCCACGTACTCACCTCGATTCGTCGATTAGAATTCATCGTCGGAATAGATTCATCCCGTTGCCGGAACCGATACGGCTGCCCAAACTGCCACTGCTGCCCAAAATGGCTGGGACACAGAGGGGGTGTCCCTAGAGTGGCTGGGGTCATTCACCGGAACAGAGAGCAGCCCCGCCGGAGTCAAAGTCGTTAGCTGGTGCTGGACTTGCTGGCTGCTAGCGTCATCTCGTCGTCCGCCGGAGACATTGGGGTCACCGGCACTGGACTTCGTCTCTCGCCGATTGAGACATCGCCGACCTAGATCGCTGCCCCTCGTCACTATCAACGCCGGAGCTCCAATCGCCGCTGGTTGTCGTCGTCGGGTCTGCTCGCCGTCGTGCCCCTAGGCCGGCGTGGTCGCGAGCCGATGTCACCGTTGCCTCCTTGTGCGCCGCTGCTGTTCGATTGGGGAAGAAAGAGGGAGGGTGATGGCGGTTCAATCCAAGAAGACGAAAACGGAAGAGGGAGTATTTATATTCCTAGGGTTTTGTGCTCCGTAGTCTAAATTAACGTGTTTGAGTAAAAACACACTTTTCGGGCCAACTTGCTCTGAATTGAGATTCGTTTGCATCGTTGGATTCGATTCATCGATCCCTACCCAACGATATAACTTTTATGATCGAACGACAAACATTTGTATGTTCCACTCCGTCCGTCTTAATTCCTTTGATTAATTAATACTGATCAGTCTTTTACTTTAAACCTTTACAATTATAATCAGATTAGCTTCGTTATACTGAGACAATTAGAATCTCTAAATTATCTTTTAATTCTTCAAAAGAATATATTGTCGTAAATAAATTAATTCTTATTTATTTATTTATTGATTAACTTCTAGCCCGGTTTCTAGGGCGTTACAGTGTCTCTGTCAACTGCTGAAGTAGAATACATAGCAGCTGGGAGCTGTTGCGCGCAATTATTGTGGATGAAGTCAATGCTAGCAGATTATGGCATCAGTCATGGCGCAATACCTCTCTACTGTGACAATACAAGTGCAATCAGTATTTCAAAGAATCCTGTCTTACACCCACGTACCAAGCACATTGATATAAAACATCACTTCATATGTGAACTTGTAGAAAATAAGACAGTGACCTTGGAACACATCCCAACAGAGGAACAACTTGCAGACATCTTTACAAAGGCACTGGACGGAAATAGATTTGAGAAGCTCAGGTCAGATCTGGGCCTTTGTGCTCCTTTCTAAATTTCTTTTTTACACGTGGACACTTAAAGGCCAGCTCAGAGTGTACACGCCATGTCATATGCTGGAATTTTAAAATGAGAAAGGATATCAAGTGGCACACTTTTAAATATCTATGTCATTATGAAGCACGCTTCTCAAAATTATCAGGCGCCGTATTGCTCTCAAGAAACGAGAAGGCACAAAATATAGATTTTCAAATTAGTAGGAAAATCGATTCACTTGGCCAGCCTCATCCACACTCGTCTTCTCCAAGCTTTCCTAGAAACCCTAATTCTCTGCAAGAGAATGCAAAACAGCCATGGTGAGGAGCAAGATTGCTATACCACAGAAGTTCAACCGCCCAAAGGTCTCAAAATACCATCCCTCCTGGTTCAAAAAATACTGCCAAGTACGCAAGAAACTTCAAGAAACAAGGGCGGAGAAGGAAACAATGGAGAATCAAGGGTCTTCAGCGCATATCACCCACATGCAAGAGCAAGAAGATGATGTAGCACATGTACCAGCCCCATATCTACCACAGGTGCTCTGCATAGAATACCACAAATCTGAGGAAGGAGCGGAGACCATTGAAGTGTTGAAACCAGATTCAGCACCAACCATCAATGTGCCAACCCAGTCTCCACCAGATGCTCCAGTTCAAGAAGACGAAGAGTTCATCAAAATTCTGGATGAAGAACCTCTTGTCGCAGTCTCAGAAGTCCCATTCCAAAAGGAATCCGTAATAAAGAAAAGCAAGAAGAAAGTGGTTCCCAGTACAATCCCTCAACGAAGATCTAAGCGGAAGTTGAAGCTAGAGGAAGAATCAACTTCAGAAGCACCACCTCAGAAGAAGCAATCATCATCCTCCTCTCAGATGGACTCTGCAGCAAAGGTCACTCCGACTGTGAAAACAGGAAAGTCTCTTCACTCACGTTTTGTTTCCCCAAAAGCTAAGTCTCTTTCAGTGATGTGCACAAGAAGTCTATAATTGTTCAAAGAAGAATTGATGTGGAAGACTTTAAACTCAAGACCAATCTGATTCCCCTCCTTGAAAAATCCAAACTATTGAAATCTGTCACTCTTCAAGGCCCATTTGTGAAATCTGTTCTCTGTGAGTTTTACTACAATCTGTCTGAATCTTGTGCTGATCCTACTGACCCCATGTTCCATAAAGTATTTTTGTGTGGAAAAACCTAAAAACTCTCCCCTGCTGTTATTAACACTTTGCTAGATCTCACTCCCTGCAAAAAGGATACCCAAATTTCAGAAAAGACCATGTGGCTAGACTTCACAAATGGTAAAAAAGCCTCTCAGTCCAGCAAAGCAAAAGTTTCCTCCTCAATACTCAAAAGCTCATATGCTATCTTACTAAGAGTTGCAGCCCTTCACTGGCTCCCTACCACACACACCAATACTGTTTCCAAGATTATGGCCAGACTTCTCTACAAGATTAAGCACAACATTCCTTTTGACCTAGGACAACTAATCTTTGATCAGATAATGCTCTCTACAGCTGAGAAATACAAGGTCAACTCCATTGGGCTTCCCTATCCAACACTTCTCTACAGTCTACTGATCTCAAGGGTTCAGCAAAGAAGAAGAGGAGGAGGAAGAACTAGAAGAGCCACCACTCTAAGTGGACAGCAGGCACATGGAGGGAAAACATCACAATTAGATGGAGGTTGCTGGTCCAACAACTGCAAAAGACAGAAAGACACCCTCCTTGGTGAGATTCTTGAAGCAGAAACTGATACAGGTCAAAGAAGAGTTAGCCAGGACCTCACAGCTGAAAGAGAAAATAGATATTGAAAAAGGTCACTTGGTGGTCTTGTTGCGCCAGGCTAGGGAGGCAACTCCAGATGTGGAGCATACAGACACAGAGGAGGAGGCCACTGGAAGCATGCATTCTGATGAAGAGGAGGGTCACTCTGAGGGGGAGAGTGAGGAAGGGGATTCCACTTGATATGATCTTGATCTCACAAAACTCTGTTTTATCAGCTTGTCTTTGTGTTGAGGTTGGTTTTACCTCTGGATTATGTGTTTTTGCTCTATTATGACTTGCTTGTGGATTCAAATGTTTTGATTGGGATTTGCTGATGCTAGATATGACCTATGGTTTATTTGATATGCTCTATTGCTCATTATGATCTGTGCTTGCCCATACGAACTCCATTGTCATGTTTGTATACTTCTTGTTGGTCAAGTGACGGATGTAGGTACAGTTCTATGCCACACTTTTTAGGTGTTATATGTCACATTGTACCTACTCTTGATCGGTTGAATATTCCTCTTCATTCTTTGCCCCATTTTTCAAATAAAACTTGGCATTTTTTGTGCAAAAAGGGGGAGAAGAGGTTCAACACGGCTGAGTAGTGGTTTTTGTCAAAAATTGCCAAAGGGGGAGATTGTTGGTTCCTTGGGTGTGTCTTAGCCTCTTTGTCATAGGTGTTAGCCTCTTTGTCATAGGTGTTGGCTTTATTTTAGACAAAAACCATGTGTAGTAGTTTTTAGTACTCAGCTTGTTCTAGCTATGTGGTTTATAGAGGTGTAGCATCCTGTCCGTCACTCAAATAGTCCAAGTGCATCTGGACTCTACTAACTGAAGAAGGACTGCTGTTTACCTAACTGAAGAAGGACTCTGAGCTCCAAAGGTGATTATAAACATGTGCGGAATTGGAAGAAAGCCATATCAAGGACTCTACCCGATAAGCACACTTTGTAGGTAGAGGTGTATTAGGATTCTACTAGGGTTGATCTCGCCTTGAAAAGTATAAATAAAAGGGAGATCTATTTGTTTATGACGTGCGAGTAGAGAGAGAAAATATATCAATAGAGAATCCTGAGTACAGAGTTCATCAGCCAAGCAGATTGAAGGACACATATGGCTGGTATGCAGAATAGCCTTCTGCGGGAAGATTAACGTGCGTTCCAGATAGTTGAACTGAGAAGTACTAGAGCGTAGGCCAGGAACACGTCACAGATAAGTTTCATAGTGTTTCAGTCTCGGCATGCATGCATAAACCAATTTTATTGCATTCCCAGTTGGTCATAGAGTTTAGATCAATGGATAGATCGAGTCTGTTGACATTGAGGTTGTAAACTCTCTAAGGTGATATAGTGGGAAGGTTGTTACACTGACGTGGGCCTCGCAGACGTAGGAGAATTTGCTCCGAACAGCGTAAACAATTTGTGTGTTGTGTGTTGTTCTTTTTCTGTTGTTAACTATTTGCTAAGAGGTTGGTGTAGCACTCTGTCTGATAACCTGGTGTTGAGTAGTGCTACAGCATCCTCTGTCACAGCCTGTTGATCTTAGATTGTTACAGGTCGTACGCAGAGGGTAGTGAAACTTTCATTAAGTTCAGACGTTTGCTTCGTCAAAACCTTTCTACGACTAAGACTTTGTATAACGTAGATCCTTTTGTCCCAATGTCTTAACTTAGTGCAAGGGAAAAGATCTAGGTAGAACAAACCAAAATGAAACAAAACAAAAGGGCACAAAGTAAGGACTGGGAAATAAGAAGACAAAAGCATTCTGCCTCAACTATCAATCAGCCCATCTTGAATTTTGGAGACCCACACTGTCATCTATCTCTTGAAATTTTGCTTCACTTCAAGCATGTCCAAGGAAGAGGACCCTTTCATCCAGTTAGTCCAAAAAGGCCAGCAATAGCCCCAACCTGGAACTTCCCAATGCAAGAAAAAGTAATCAGATTGTGTGACTACAACTTAATAACCAAGAGATATGTCCGACTCCAATTCCCAAGACTAAGATTCCTGCAAGCCATTAAACATATAACTCAAAAACCCTAAAGGCATCCCTTCTCAGGTTCAGCGGATTGCCGCTGTAGTGCGGTCTCCCTTCTCTCTAAAAACCCTAAAGGCATCCCTCTTTTATTTTTTTTTAGCAACCAAACAGAAAAGCAAAGTACTCATCACGTACATCCAATTCATCCAGACTTTTCATACCTAGGCCCCTGAATTAATTGGAGTCTGGTATTTGTACTGTGAAAATAGTGAGACCGTGTGAAAGTCTTATCTGCAGGCACGAAGAGTATCCAAAGCAAGAAATATGCTGTTGATTCCCAATTGTTGATTCGAAGCCTCCTACTGGGAGAAAATAGAATTCTTCCTTTTCTTCATCTGTTAAAAGAGGCATCCCTCTTATATATATATATATATACACACACACACACACACACACATATATACATATATACATATATGTATATACTGTGTTGGTTACCCTGCAAATCATTAGAATGGAGGAAGGTCTAATAATCTGCTTGTTTTGAAGTACTGGGCGATGCTGGGCTGCAAACTAAGAGCTTTCATGCTTGTCAATGGTTTTTGGGCTTATCTCTACTACGGCGGTTTTTGAGTTATATGTTATATATATATATATATATATATATATATATATATATATGGGATTGACTCTAGTGAGATGACACCTTATGGTAAGATGACATGCTTCAATGAGATGACACAACACACAACACTGCCAATGGAAAGCTCACCAACTGCCAATGCAAAGCTCACCAACTACCAATGCAAAGCTCACCAACTGTCAATGCAAAGCTCACCACTTTTTTTAAATAAAAAAAGTTAAAAAAATAGCACCACCACTCAACCACCACTCAACCACCGCTCAACCACCGGTCCACGG
>OOIL02001902.1:423675-463480 GCA_900332095.2 Cuscuta campestris | reverse complement strand
AGAGTCTAAGATTGCGTGCTTCTATCAGATTTGTATCTGTCTACCCCAATTCTGGTGCAGAACCATTGCTAAAAAATCTCTATGCCCGCTTTGAAAGATCAAAGAGACCTCCACCAGAAAAGGATGTGATATCTAAAGAAGCAAAGGAACAACCAGATGTTGATCAAGGTCAGACTTCAATGACAGTGCTTCACTATTCTCGATTCTTCATAAACCCAACTATTATGTGTTGTCAGCTGTGTGTAGGAGTTTTAACGGATACTGTTCTATTGATGTTCGTGTTTTTACGAGCCCTGAATTGGTCACATATTTTAATACGAGAATAACAACAAATCTCAGTATTTTCCTAATCCTGTTTCTTTTTTAATCTAGCGGTTGAAATTTAGTAGCCATGGGTGATTACTTTTTGCACAACCATTGACTACCCACACCCAAGATAAATTATTTTACCCCGTAGTATAAATTAAGGCCTCCACTTTCGTGGGATCCACCTGGGTTGTTGTTGTTGAAGGCTTCCACTAATGTGGTATGTTCTGCTTATTAGCAGAAACAGGATAACCACAATCAGATGTAGCATTTTATCATGCATAGTTGCATACCCCCACCACATGCACACACACACAGGCGTGTGTACACCATATATTCAATTTTGAACTATAGCATGTGTTGTGGCTATGCTAGCTTTCAGAGTTCCACTCACTCTCAGATGGTGTTTGTTATGCATCAGACATGGAAAACAATGAAGGTACCGAAGCTGATGATGAGGATGAGGATGAGGTTGAGGATGAGTTTGAAGGACTTGACCTGGAACACAATGAAGATAACGAAGCGGATGATGGTGACGCAAATGAGGTTGAGGATGTCAATGATGATGCATTTGAAGGACTAGAGATGGTTATAGAGTTGAAAATTGCTTACTGTAATTGATGCTCCTTCATTTTCTAATGGTTCTTTTACTCTTACATTGGTAGGTTGACCATGAAGGGAATCTGTCTTCACAACATGGCTTATGTATCCTTTAAACAGTACCACATCTAATTTAATTGTGATGATAGTTTAGAATGAAGTTTCAATTCCTGCTTAAACAATGAAATCACTGTATCAGTTGCCAAAATTTCAATGAATTGTACTTAACATGTAGATGCAGACCATGACAGCATATCGAGGACATACTTGCAAGAGCTTTTTGGTAACTTCCCTTCTAGCACGGATGGAATGAGTGAAGTGCAAGATGACCAGAGCATTGGAGAGTATGAGATCTATGAACAATATGGCAATGATGATTACTCCGAGGATGATGACTACTAAGATGTCAAAAATGGCCGGTATGGTACTTCTTTTATTTATATTAAATCAGTTTACTTACTTCTACCGTCCATTGGCCATTACCAATTGAGGGTTAAAAGATTTAATATTGACAATGTTTTAGTTTTGGGCAGTAAAGGTAGTAAGGCATCTTGACCCTTAGATCGGAACGGATTTGGGAGTATACTGGGTTGTTGTAGTTACTTGTTTACTTCTCACTGTTAAACAACTCCCTCACTTCGAGGTGGGAATGAGGGAAGGAGGGAGGGTGTGAGTTTCAATTTTGTTTTTCTCATGTAGGCTGCCAAATTGCAAACAAGTTAACAAAAACAACCCTCCGACTGAAGTCTTACAAATGAGGTGTGGCCTGTGGGGTGAGTGTACGCAAACCTTAAATTAAGTTAAATACTAAAAGCAATTCCTTTAGAAATATGATTTCATCACTTTTTACATTTGTACCTCTGAACAATCATGACTACTTTGTTTTTTGATAAGAGGGAAGTTTTCAGCTGGGTTATGGCTCTAGGGGATTGGGGTGGGTGGTGGTGTTTGGCTTAGCATTTTAGTAGCACTTTTTCCCTAAAGACGCTTCTTTTAAGTAAAATAAATGTGTGTTAGATGTTTGATGGAGCGTTTTATGTTTTAACACTGAAACCAAAAACAAGTTGTAGCCTTTTTATTTTTTTTATGTTTTGTAATTTTTTGGCCGCGATTTATCTAACAAACATATCAATTTTTTCAGTTAATTTGCACAAAATAAAAATCCAGGCAACTAATTTTTCACGCTTAGAGACAATTTTTTACCAAACAATCTAAACCCTAGATTAAAATGATGTTCTAGAAATTAATATGTACTCCCTCCATCTCCAAATTAAATTTCTAGTTTGACTTCACAGGCTTGAAGAAAATGGTGAAAGTGAACTTTTGTTGTTGGAATTTGTTTATAAGAGAAATCTTGTGTGACACATTCTTGAAAATTGTGAAGTTTATTTTGGGACGGCCAGAAAATGAAAGAGTGAATTTAGTTTGGGGGCGAAATGGTTATATTTGTTTAGCTGAGCTTGTGGTTTACTAAAGGACATGAATTGCTCTTGTATATGGTGTTAGACCAGAAGCTCACACAGAGACAATGGAAGATGAGGTATTGAGGTGGATGGAAGAAAACTAGAAAACTTCCAAGAATACTTTTTCTTTCTTTAATTCAATTCCAACATGTCTTTCAATTACATTAATCGACCATTTCGAGTCTCTTTTCAATTTATCTCTAGCTGAGATCAGTTCGTCACTTTTCTGTTAGAATTATAATCAATTTTAAGTTCAGTTCAGTGGAACAGAACACACTCTTATTAAGAAATTACAATCAAGCCACAATGGTCTAGTGGCATGATGCCATGTATTCTAGGGTAACAACAACCCCAACAAAATTTCACAACATACCTTGCTTGGAAGTAGAGAGGTTTTTTCTTGTATCCTCCGGTCGGTAAGAAAAAAAATGAAATTTATGAACCCACTCTCATAAGAGCCATATGGCCCCCCATTTTGTAGGACAATTTACTTGATGTTACTTGACTCCTATTTACGTGTCTAGATCGACCACTTTGTACATTTTTTATCGGTCCCTTTATGACATCGATGCATCAAGTGGTTCAGATCGTCTTCCCATCTCAGAAATGCACGGTTTTCAAACCGCTTATACCCAGTACATCCCTTAATTGCTTTGGCATCTTTTAACGTGTTTCTCTTCGTTAATCATTTGCAGGTGAGGATATATAACATATGAGATGGGTGATATATATATCATGCTTATACACCTCTCTCTTTTTATGCAGCCAGAGATGATGATGATGAGAAGCATGTCATGCCATCACATTCTAATATATGTGCACAAAATGACTCAATGTGCTTTGCCAACTTGGTGCACATAGCTTCTGTCTTCTGATTATTTAGTGAAGGTAGGATGTTGAGAGTGCATCTATCTGGGTGGGCTTTACATTAATGTAATATAGATGACATAACTTGCTTGATGTAAAATTTTGGGACCATGCTATTTTTTTCTTTTGAGAACATGTCATTTTGTTTAGGACTTTAAAATCACAAAACCTCTGTATATTTATTGATTCTTTTGATTGCTTGACTGGATTTTGAATACACTTATTTCATCATTTTTGTTGTTTGCAAATGTAGAGATGAATTGCAATAACAACCATGCCTTCTTTTTTTGGAACACTAATAATTCTATTACGGAGTATAATGTAGTATCTGTTCATACATTTTAAACTCATTAAGCACATATAGTTATTACCCTCACCGGGGATTGAACTTGTGACCTTTCATATGAGAGAGTCACGATTATACCGGGGATCGAAGTTGCAGCTTGCCTTCTCTTAGAATTTTTTTATGAGATTCAAGCGCTAAAGATGAACTAGTTTATGTTCTTGTTTTTTTGCTTATTTGATTTTAAATGCTTTAAATAAACTCTGGGCAAAAATTTACAATATCGAAATTATAAAAACAACCACACAAATTCATAACCATGAAAATATAACTGTGTAAGGCTATAATTGAGAAATAAAAAGATCTATTATCATGTATCTAAAGATTTATATAGACTTTCTCACATAAACTTTTATTTACTTTTCTTTTTTTAAATTAAAAAATGTTTATTTAATTAATAAATAAATGCTTATTTGGCTTATACAATGGTTAACCATGAACTTTGGTTATGTGCAAGAAATTGCCTAAGACAAATAACGCCGGACGTATTTGGTGAACTAAACTGATATGAGTTTTGATCGCTAATATTAAGTTTTCAAAATTAATGTTTGAGGAACAACAAAAGAGATTGAGCTTTCAATTTAGAGGCATGCACACTCTCAGTGTTTGGTATTTCTATCCGATATATGTCGCAGATATTTTCTTCCTCTTGTAGGCATCTCTTTCCACATCTCTCTCTGCATCCGAATATTTGATATCATCCGTCTGCCAAAATACTTAACTAAGACCAAGATATACTTCATATACAAGAATAGAATTTTTAGTACTCCGTAATATCAACACACACTGCGTAACATTTAAAAATATTGTCCAATACAATAAAAAATGTCAAATTGAGATGTTTTACAATGCCAACACTTCTATTTAGATTATAAAAATATAGAAAACTTTATTTTGTTTTTAAATTTCATTTTTTTAACAAAATTTAAAAAAAGACTTGAATGGTCTTTGGAAAAATACTTAGGGGCTGTTTGGCAACTTCTGAATGGGTAAGTGCTGAACCAGTAAGAGGTCTGAACCATTAAGTGCTGAACCAGTAAGAGGTCTGAACCATTAAGAGCTAGTATATTGCTTAACTATTCAGAGGCAAATGTCTGATTAATTCAGATAAGAGGTCTTAACCATTCAGACTCTGTATAATACTTAACCATTCAGAGGCAAATCTCTTAACCATTCAGACATCTGAACCATTAAGAGGCTGAAACAAACAGCCTGAACCATTAAGTGCTGAACCATTCAGACATCTGAACCATTAAGAGTTTGAAACAAACCGCCCTTACAGTAAACGAGATTGTACTTTGTTTTTGGGAAAAAAAGGAAAAGCAAACTTGAACTTCATTGCCGGAGGCAGGAATATTTCGTTGATGCTCTTCTCTGTGAATACCGATAATCACTTTCCCGGACTCGGAGACCATCTGCTTTTCCGCCGGCGTGGATCACAAGAGCCCATAAGAGCACAAGTCCACTCCCCGCCATCGTCTACGCTGTAATGAAATACGGTAGAACAACCTAATTGTTGATTGCCGATTTTCTTCTTCTTCTTCAAATTATTAGCATATTAGCGTACGATTCGCACTGCAATTTTCTATTGCAATTTCTAATTTTATTGTGCAGTTTGCAGTCTGATCTGAGGATTTAGTATAGAAGTTGCATAACTCCATAATATGATTTTTTTTTCCTGCCAAAAAAGTTGAAATTTACGGAGTATATCTTTGTGTTTTGCTTGTCATCCCGCGAAATTTGTAGGGAACCAAGACACCCTCATTTGGAGTGTTTCATTGCATTACTATTTTTTCTGAATTTTTTTTTCTTTTCACCAAACCCTAATTAAAGGAACTCTGTTCCTTAGTTGAGTGAAGTCATTCCTCTTTTGCTCACTAAACACAACCTAAAACAATGTGAAGAATGAAAAAGTTAGAACGAATGAGAAATTCAGCATCAGTTTAATTAGTATCATAAGTGTAATTAAATCATTTAATTACCTGTTGTTCATCCTTTGCCTGTTGCCTCTTTTTCTCAACTTCAAATCACCAATACGCACTGAGGAGAGAGGTATTCACCATAGAGTTTTGTGGAGGGGTTTTCAAATATTACAGTGATATATACATCTCTTGTTAATTGTTTTTTTTTGAATTTTCAGAATGGGTAATATATTCGTGAAGAAACCTAAGGTCACAGAGGTTGATAAAGCAATCCTTTCTCTGAAGACCCAGAGGCGCAAGCTTGCTCAGTATCAGCGGCAGGTACCCTTTAATTTTAGTTCAAAAGAACGCTTTTTATTGGTTACACTCTGCTTTTTTGAAGACTTTAACTTTGCTGTGATTGGAATCAACCAAATTTTTTCAAATATACGTAGTATAATTCTAAGTAAATCTTTCAGCTGGAGAATGTTATTGACGCCGAAAAACAAGCTGCAAAGGACTTACTCCGTGAAAAGAAAAAGGATAGGGCTCTATTAGCACTGAAAAAGAAGAAGGCGCAAGAGGAATTACTGAAGCAAGTTGATGCTTGGCTGATAAATGTTGAGCAACAAGTAATTACACTCACTTCCATTGGAAATACGTTGTATATTCTTCAAAGTGTTATTGCTTCACCATTTATTTAGATCTATGAATTAAAGTATCAATATGGCTCAGTTGGCAGATATTGAGTTAACTAGCAAGCAAAAAGCTGTGTTTGAGAGCCTGAAAACAGGCAATAATGCAATTAAAGCAATACAAAGTGAGATTAATCTTGAAGATGTCCAAAAACTAATGGATGATACTGCAGAGGCTAAAGCTTATCAAGATGTAAGCTTTCTTTCATTCTTTTTGTTTTGTTTTATGATGCCTGTCAGATATTATCGATCTAAAACATGCGAACAAATAAGAAATAGTTAACATTCAAATAAAAACTACTACTGCAACTGAGTGTGGGATAGTCTTCATTTATTGAAAGTGGTCTGTGGGCATCATCGGGTACTTTAAAACACATGCTTATCAATGGAATTGGCCAAACAATGAATGTGAATTGTTTATTTGATGAGCATTCAATGGAAAAAATTATTTGTTTCCCGTAGGAGATTTCTAATTCTTTTGTTGTTTTGGTTGTTGTTGAGTTGGGGTACAATTGTACCCTTTTTTTACCCCATTCTGTGGTACTCGGGATCAAATCTTATTACTATTCCTGACATTTTTAGAACATGCTACTAAGTACCCCTACTTTTTGATTTCATTTTCCCACTTTTTTAATTCTTTGGTCTGACCAGACATATATTTGGGGAGATTGCTCTCTCTAATATTTTCTTTCTATTATTCTATTTGTGTTGATTTTTGTAGGAAATCAGTGCAATCTTGGGGGAGAAGCTATCAGCTGAAGATGAAGAGGAAATTCTATTAGAGTTCGAGAATCTAGAATCTCAGGTTCGTTCGCTTTATAAACAGCATATACTAGAAGTTAACTGAGTACTGATTTCTTTCCATTTTTTCTTATTCATTGGCTGGTATACTGGCTCTCATGATACATTAGGGTCTCACTTTTTTCTCTTCTCTTTGTTATGTTTTAAACAAACACATCATTGTCTTTATCTTTGGTACTGGTTTTTATTTATCCTTTGAAACAAGCTGTGGATTAAGAGCAGTTATTATCGACATGAAATTTTATTTGTTTTCTTCTTGTATAGATGATTGATCAAGAACTGCCCAATGTTCCTGCTTCATTACCATCTGAGGTGAAAGAAGAGAAATTGGATCTCCCTGATGTACCAAAGAAAGCGCCAGTCATTTCTGAGTCAGATGATGCATTAACTGCAGTTCCCGTGAAGAAGAAAGGTCTCTCTCTCTCTCTCTCTCTCTCTCTCTAAATCTTTTCTTAATCCCATACATACACCCATTACATTAATACTTTCTACAAGTGGATCCGTGTATCCTCATAATCTAAAGTTCTGCAGTTCTGGAGGAACCGTTGCCTGCTTGATGTGAACCAGTCTCACAGGCATTCTTCTTGAAGCAACCACACCTGCTAAAATGCGTATTGTATTTCATTGGTGTGCTTTAGTATAATCATTTTAGCATAAGCGGATGGATTCCTTTATCAGATTTGTACAGCAGAATTTGCACTCTTTGTCTGCACCCATGACTGATTGAAAAATACAATTGTATACTTGTGTGTAAAACCAATTCTTTGTTTTATCGTCAAACTCGAATACTACCTCTCTCCCAAATAATTTTTTTGTGTTCGACTTTCCCGTTGTTTAAGAAAATTGTTGAAAAGGGGTTTAGAAGAGGAATGCTCCAAGATCATGGATTCTTTTCTCCGAAAGTGATTTTTTTTTTTGACAAATGAAAAAGGAAAGAGAAGATGTTTTGCGGGACAGAGGGAGTATATGTATTGGTTTTACTTCTAGCTTCAGCCTTTTTGGCTCTTCACCATAGCACATATTCTGACAATTGAGAGATGCATCTCTCTAGTGATCATTGCCTGCAAGAAGTGATGCATAAACATTTTCTTGAATTCCTTATTTGGCTCAACTTCATTAAGAACAGAAGACTCAACTAAAACAAAGTCAACACTGTCATTCCATATACTCCCCTTTCAAGCACAAATAATACTCCCTATTACAATGTCAAGACCAGAGAAAATGGGTTCGTTTGGATATCAAGAAAGTAATTTTGGAAAAATAACTTTTGGAAAGTGATTTTTTAAACATTTGTCTATCTAGTATTTGGCTCAAAGTCTAAGAATGAAGTAGAATGGAAAAGTAAGACCGTAGCCTTATTCTCGACACTAAAACGTAGTATAACCAAAAATCAACTCCCAAATATGGATTGCAAAAGTTATTTTTTAGCATATGAAAGGTGGTATAGAAAGCCATTTTGCATTGTTATCTTCAAACTTCCCTTGCTATAATTTAGTTAACATATATTGGTTCCACGAATATAGTACACTATTTAAAATAATTTTTTAATTTAATTATTTTATTTTATAAATATTAAGTAACTCTGTAAGTATGCAGTTTAAAAATACTAATTTAAAATAAAATACTGTTTTTTTGTAAAAATAATTTTTTTTTGTAAAAAAATAATTTTAATTTTTTTTGTAAAAATATTATTTTTCTTCTTGCGTTGTGGCACTGAACGTGAGGGAACAAATGCGTTGTAGCACATGAAAAAAAGTAACCCAATCAATATTTTTGTTCTTTTTGGCTAGCTATATTTTACCAAGCTTGATATTCGTAGCAAGCCATTTTCATTTTTTAGCAAGCTTGTCAAAAATTGGCAATCCCCTTGGAGCTTAAAATTTTGTTTGGCTTGTCAAATTCTATCATATAACAAGCCATTTTAGCATGGTTGGAGATGCTCTTACAAACTCAATATTGCATATATATTTCTCCAACAATAAATTACTTATTGTTACTTTATTTCTCCAAAAATTACTTATTTGGTTCAACTTCATAGAGAACAATTGAGATTGAAACATAAAACAAAGTCAATAGAGCCATTCCATAAACTCCCCTTTCAACCACAAATAAGTATACTCAACCATTTAACAAATGAACAAAAGGGGCCAATATTCCCTCTCCCAATTGAGTATGGCTCTACTCCATCTAAACCTGTCCAAGCAAGTAACATTTTTTTTCTTTAAATAAATCTGATGATCTACAAAGGAACAGGTGCCAATTTTCTTCGGCAAAATATCGAATCTTCTCGATTAGTCAAGGTAAAAGAGAGAGACAATTTTCCTCATATCTTTAGCTTCTTGACAAGTCTCCATTAGCAATCTGCTATCATGGAAGGCAAAGCAAATGACTTGCTGTACTTGTGAGATGATGTCCAAGTTACATAACCTGCACAGCAAAGAAGCTCGCCGAGTCATATATAACAACCGTATCCATTTTGGATGTTCAAACAGTCGAATCGAAACATTTGGATCTTCTCTTCCTCAACCAATGATGAAAAAATGAAACACGCAAAAGAAGACTGACAATTACCTGCCGGCTTCTATCAATGTGAGATGGTCATTGTAAGGTTTCTCTATAACATTTTTCACCTGTAAATGAAAGAATAACTTCACCAAGGGCATGTTTGTATCCCGGACAATGCAACAGGGTGAATCGAAGAAGCCAAGAAAAGTTTTTATTTTTGGTTTTAAATTTGAAAAAGAAAATATGATTTTTTTTTTTTATTTTTAACATAAATTTATGCTTGGAAAACGCCTCTCTACTTTCAAGTAGGGGTAACCGGAGAAGCCAAGGAATGCTTTTTTTTGTTTTACATTTGGGAAAGAAAATATGATTATTTTTATTTTTTAACATGAATTTATATTTGGAAACCGCCTCTCTACTTTCAAGTAGGGGTAAAGTCTGAGTCTCACTCTCCCCAAACCCTACTTTGTGTAGTATTTACTGG
Organism: Cuscuta campestris; assembly: GCA_900332095.2. NCBI lineage: Eukaryota > Viridiplantae > Streptophyta > Magnoliopsida > Solanales > Convolvulaceae > Cuscuta > Cuscuta campestris. The sequence continues at coordinate 453,515 of OOIL02001902.1, read as the reverse complement.
GTTCGTTGTTGTGCTTAACACAATCATATAAACAATAACATAAATAAATAAATATTTTTTCTCACATTTTCTCCCATAATTTACTCTTAGGGTCCGTTTGGTATACGGAATTGACAGAATAGGAATTGAATTGAAATTAAAATTCCATTGGATTCAATTCCATAGAATTGAATTCTACAAATTCCAATTCATTTTTTGAACTATCAATTCCAAATCCACATAATTTTCATTTTACCAAACGCCTGAATTGGAATTGAAGTCCTCAATTCCAATTCCATAATTTGAATTCCGTGTACCAAACGGGGCCTTACATTTTCCTTCATGTTCTCTCTAGTAATTTCCCGGTACCAAATGGACCCTTAACACACATATTGAAAGAGCTAAGAAACTACTTGTCCACTACCAAGGGAGGGGTGTTCTCAACCACATTTTCATTAATGGCAGGAAATAAAAGTAAAACAGCTCTTACTTTAGACAGCAACTCTTGGCTTTCGGGCGGCTGCTTGCTCAGACTTTGTGGCAATATGACAGTCAGCAGTTCCGGTTTCTCAGCACGGAGCGCACCTCTTATAACTGCAGCATTGGTCCCTGAGGCACCCGACGTAAAAATATGGTTTTTCTGGAGGAAAATGAATACCACAAAAAAATCACAACCAGAAAGTAAAACAAAAAAGGTTTAGAAACCATGAAAAGGTACAATATTCACTACTTATTAAATCAACACCATCATAATACCGTTATAACCAGAGCATAGCTAAGAATCTCAACAAGTTCTTGATGCATGAATCCCATATTCCGAGTTCCAAAAAAACCAATGTTTCTTGGACCTTGTTGTTGAATTGCTAATAGCTCCTGCCAGACAACAAGTCTTTGTTTAAGCGAGTTCACCAAGTTAGTTGCAAATTTAGGAAGAGAGGATAATGAGATACCTGTAAATAATCCACATCAGGAACTGGCTTGTATTCTGCAACCAGAACTGCACCAGGCCCATCAACAACAGATTGGGCTTGGGTTGGAATTTGAGCAGAAACTTCTTCACCCGACCCAAACATCTGAGTTGTTGCATATTCATCTTCATTCGTTACACCACTGTTACTTCTTAGAGCTCTCTTATCATCTCCATGAAGCCACTATACCAGCACATAGAAAACAGAATCCCCTGGCAGTAAATCATTTATGAAAACCCAAAAGATGCATATAAAGAGAAGATTTGCAGCAGCCAGTAGGTTCTCTTTTGCATGGAAAACTAAATACTTTGAATTTTGAAAAGGAACCAACACCGAAACTTAGATTAGGAATCAAATGAACTTTGATATACTACGACCACAAGCTTGAATATAAATTCCTTAACATTCAATGCACAACTTTTTTAGGGAAAAAAGATACTCCATACAAAATTTGCATTGATTAGGAAATTTATAGGCAATTTTGTTCTGCACAAACAAAATGAGGATATGCAATAATGAAAGATTACATTTGCAATAAAGTTTCCTACACTACAACAAAAAAAATCAATTCTAGACACTTAACTCTACATGCTTGAGGGTAGCGTTGCACCCTCATTTGAAGAAAATAAGTTCAAGATGTTTATCAAAGCCAGTACATGCACACTTTTAAGCGTCAAGAATATATCAATATTTTTGATATTGTGTCTGGCCAATTGTAGACCACTCTTTTGATATCCTTATCTTTTTCTCTTTCAGTTCTTCTTATCTCTTCGTTTCTCCCTATCTCTAGCCCTTTGTTTCTCTCTACTCCACCTTCTTCATCATTTCCTTTCTCTAGATCTATTAATTATCTTTGCATTTTCTTTCCATATAAGAATTAAAAAATCAATCTCATATGCCAATGGAAACAAATCAAGTAAGGTGATGTGAAGCGAATGCCGTCGCTAAGACTATCATTTGCATCTCCACTGCTCATCAGAAAAATGTGAGTTTAGATCTACAATTCTTATAACCAAATTTATTACGAAATATGTCCCCATCTATTTTCAAAATAAATAATGGGAAGAAATATACTCTAGATCTAAAAAAGGTTATTGGAACACCGAACACGATATGTTCATCGTTATAACAAGTATAGCTAGATCTGGAACACAGTTCTTAATTTTTTTGCAATATATGCTTATGCATATTATTTAGCTGATTTTGATTTTATTTCTATCGGCGATTTGGCGCATAAATTGAGCTCTACAACCTTATGCCGGAGAACACACTTCACCAAAGTCATTTTGAAGAGCAAACTTAGTTTATCATCAGATTTTTTATTTTTATGATTATTCTACATAAAGAGTTCATGATGTTGCAGATTTTTTTTGCACTTAGAATTAGGGAGATGACATTTCATATTGAATATACAGAGTACTAGCTAGAGTTGTGTAACGCGCAAGCTGTATACGGAGTAATTTTTTTCGATCATCTCCAAGCTGTATAATTAAATGTGCCGAATTGAATTTTTTTACTCCCTCTCATATCTTTCTTCTCACTTTCCTTTTTGGATTGCCCCATATTCTACATAAATTGAGCTCTACAACCTTATGCCGGAGAGCACACTTCACCAAATTCATTTTGAAGAGCAAACTTAGTTTATCATCAGATTTTTTTATTTTTATGATTATTCTACATAAAGTGTTCATGATGTTGCAGACTTTTTTGCACTTAAAATTAGGGAGATGACATTTCATATTGAATATACAGAGTACTAGCTAGAGTTGTGTGACGCACAAGCTGTATACGGAGTAATTTTTTTCGTCATCTCCAAGCTGTATAATTAAATGTGCCGAATTGAATTTTTTTACTCCCTCCCATATCTTTCTTCTCACTTTCCTTTTTGGGTTGTCCCATATCTTTCTTCCCGTTTCCTGAAATGGGAAAAAATTTAATTGTTAAAGACTATTTTACCCTTGTAAAATACGGAATACACTCAATGGCTCCTTCCTAATTTCTGCCGTCAGCCATCTTCTCAGTTCCTTCTTCCATGGAGCAGCGATTCAAAGAGGGAGAGTCGCAGACGGTGGTGGCGATACACAACGCCCGGGCTGGATTTAAAACCCTAACCCTCGGCTCTGGTTTTTGATGGTGTGCAGCCACAGAGCAAAGGAAGAAGTTTATTCATTCCTTCAATTTTTTATAAGCAAATCAAACAATTTATCCGTTCCTTAAGGGTTTCTTTTCTTTCTCTTTTGAAGGTGCGTTATAAATTTACTTTGGGGTTGTTTTTTGTTTCTTTGAGGTGGATCTGAGCTTGGGGTGAGGTTCTTCTTATCTATCAGAACAAAATTGGGGATTTTGTTTTTCTTTGGTTTGATCTCTTTTTGGGAATTTTAAGCTTCAAATCTGGGAATCCAGTTTTCTTCATATGTCGTCACTTTTATTCATAAGCAGATTCGTTTGTAGGTCTCCAATTTGTTTTGAGATCCATTTATATTTCTTTGATTTTCTCTACGAATTTCATTTCTTGAATGTGATGAGATTGCTTTTGATTTCATTTTGTTTTTTGATTTTTATTTTGAGGAAGAAAAGAATAGAATTGTGGTGAAAGCGCAAGTTTGAGGTCAACAAAGATTTGTGGTGAAGAAGAAGAATGGAGAGCTGGGCAGTAGGTGGAAAGCACAGGTTTGAGGTCGACAAAGAGGAGACGAGGGCAGTAGGTGAAAGGGAAAAATAGGAAAGTCAATACATATTACATTTAACATTAAAAACCATGCCAAGTCAGTACGGGAAGAAACATATGGGACGGAGGGAGTAATCTGTTCTGCTACGTGTTTTTACTTAAATTTATAAAAAACAAAAATATAAACACAAAATGTGCCAATTTTTGTATAAAATCAATTTTTATATTCAGCTGTTATAAGATGAGAAAAAGTAGACATTTGCAAATTTCTAAGTGTTGAGCTTGATTCTAGACACAAGATTTCCTGACATCTCACCAAAGTGTGTAGATTGTTTTTTTTACTCACTAGCAACTGTCTAGATTCTACCAAATAAATGTCAAGAATCGGCTCTTTTCTTGTAGTGCTACCAATTGTGTAACTGTAAATATGAGATCACACACATGTTCATTTCCTGGTTTGTACAAAGTGCTGAGCTTTATGGAAGAACGCTTCAGGCAAAGCTGGAATATATGCATACTTCCATTCATGGAAATAATATACTTCGTATTCACTTTTTAGGATAAAACATAGAGAACTAAAAAGGTCAAAGGTGTGGCAGGTGGAAAAGTAGTTGCCGCCGAGTGGCAAGGTGAAGACGAAACAAGCTTACTTGTGATTCTGAGATAGGTTACATACTGACATGATAGGAAGATGATAAGAGCCTAACTGTGATTCCTTGAAGAGCAAAGGGTGAAGGGTTCCTTACTTCCTTTAGATTGTGGAAAATACTAGGAAATAGTAATTCTTTGTAGGAAAGGAAATAAAGGAAGAAAATAGGAATGTAAGAAAACGGGGGTAAGGGGTTAAGGATAAAACTATATACTAGTAATATATCAATGATTCTCATTCCGTTTACTTATTTAGTTTTGTTATATATTCCCTCTTTCCCTAAATACAAACCCACTTCGACCAAGCTTGTCCCCGAAATGAAAACAATGTGATTGAGATAAACAAAATGAATCACATAATGTGATTGGGACGGAAGAACAAGGGGAAGACAAATTAGGGGTACGGAGAGAAAGAGCGTAAAGATTAAGAAATGAAATAAACGTAAATGTAAATATAAAATGGGTAATCAAAGTCCACTTTCCAAGGTAAAACCTAAACTAAGATAGAAACCAATGGCAACAAGAAGAAAGACAGATAAATTCCATGACTGGCATAACATATATATATCAAGCACACTTAATCAATCAATCTAGTTGAATGCCATTGGCATCAAGCAGAGAAAAAAAATACTGGGTATCAAGCAATCAGTCCAACTAGATGCAAATTGTCTGAAATTCAGCATCAACATGGAAAAGGGGTGCCTCAAAAGTGAAAACAATTGCTCTACTTAGCTCAGGCCACATGAACTCAACTGAAAATCAGGTCAATTTTATTTCTTCTTTTCTTGATCTACCAAACCCAGAACACAAAAAGAAGAAAGGAAAAGAACACACAATCTTAATAAACGATGAAGAAAAATGCGAAGGCGAGTGAAAAGAAGGGGAGAAACATACCGCATGCGTCCGATTAGACGACGCCCGTGGCGAATCGCGACTCCTGAGAGCTGAAGAAGCGGAACAAGAAGACAGAAACTGGGCTGGAGAGTAGTGATTGAGCGACAAATGGACAGTTTTGGAGAAATTTTGAGGAAGAGGGGACACAGACAGCCTTAATCCCAGCGAAGAACTGCCCATTCTTTCTCCGATTGTTGTCTTCCTGAGCTGCAAACAAACCCACCTACAGGGGGGAGGCGGATGTTTGGTTCTTTATTTATTTATTACAGTACTAGAGAAGGATTCTGTGTGAGTTTGGCCCCCCTTTTTCAATTTGCTTTTTGCCACAAATGACAAACCCACGTAGGTAGAAAAAAGGGATTTTTTTTTTTTGCAAAATGATTTTTTAAGTGAAAAAGAAAGGTTTCCTTACTTTTTTTAGTGTGACTTTATTACAATAATGATTATCTGTTCGAATTATTCTTAATCTAATGATGCCAACATCCTGCCTCCGCTTTGTTGGAACTTGAACTTGATTACTTGAGTGAACTTCCTTATGAATCTTGTGTAGTGAGCATTCTACCACTCAAGTCAGGGGAGAAGTTCAAATCGTTTCATTACTACAACAAAGAACAAATGAAATCTTGGATACTAGAGTCCCAAAACCTGCACAATGAGACTCAACACTCCGAACTTATGTATGAGCAATAACATTAAAATTACGTCTAAAAAACAAAAATGGAAACAAAATAAAAGTCAGTCGATATCTAATCCCTACACGCCATCACTTCATAAGTATTTCTCAAATTTTTTTGCTTTGATAAAAGAAATTAAGTTCGAAATATAGAATATGTCAACTACTACTTTCCCAAAAAAATTGTTTTGCCTTTTTTTTTGTCAAAATAGGAAAAAAAAAATTGAGACGAAAAAGGTAATTCCTATTTTAAGTCTTATACTCACTCCTTTACAAAACAAGCCTAAATGTTTTTTAGTAAAAGAATTTGTATCATCAACATTGTTTCTTTTTTTTTTAAGAAACATTATTTTTTAATGTTATTGACTCTATTATAATGTACTCCGTAATATTTATTTATAATATTCTCAATTTAATGACACATATGGAGGCACGCCTCTACCTTCGCTGGGACTCGAACCCAAGTAAACTTCTTTATGAATTTTGAGAAGTGGATTTCCTACCACTCAATTCAGAGACGTTTCTTTAATTTCTAAAGAAAAATTAAATAACAAAATTTCAGTTTTTTATTTGAAATTCATTTTGATACAAATGAAGTACGTAGTAGTTAATGTGAACTAAAAAAAATAAAATCCCTTCCCCTTTACATCAATCCCACATAATGGCAAGGCAAATGCAACAATAGAAATTGTCCCAAAAGAGATCCACAAACAGTCATAATAATAATCAATCAATGCACAGAAGAAGAAGAGCAGCAAGCAAATGGAACCCAGTATGTCTTCCCTTTCTTCCTTTCCTTCTTGATATCAACTGATGGACGATACCTTGCTGGGGAATCCCATTCTTTATCCACCTCCTTCAGCTGGCCCTCCTCTGACATTAGAATCGAATTCACCGTGGTGGTGGTGGTGACTTTGGAAGAAGCAGTGGCAGTTTCGTCTTTTTTAGGCGATTTGGCCTCCCCCAACAGGCTTTTCAAGGGAGTGTGTTGTTGTTTCCAGTTTGTGACTTTGGCAATTCTCTCCTCCTCGTTCTTCGTCCTGCCTTGCTGGGACTCTTCATTCCCAACAGCAGCGGCTTCATCAGATGGATCTTTGTGCACGTTCTGGTCAACAATGTCGTCGAATGTGTGAGGGTCTCTTTCAGCTTGTGCTGTTGTCTCCTGCAAGCTGGGCTTCTCCTGTGCTCCTCCATCAACATGCAGGGTTGACTCTGAGTGGATAGAAAGCACAGTTTTCATTCATTCGTTCATCATAATGGCCGTACAATCAGTTGATATTTTATGAAACAATGACATGATGGGCTCTTGCAAGATAACTGATTTTCTTGACTAGATCAAGGCAGTTTTTTTTACACTTCTGGGTGGTAAAAAATGGGGAGGTAACCCTTCACTTTTCACTGCACACTAATCCCTAAACCGTTGTTTGTTTTTTTGGTGTGTGTGTGTGTGTGAGAGAGAGAGAGAGAAAGAGAGAGAGAGAGAGAGAGTGTGTGTGTGTGTGTGTGGGTGTGCAAGATAGTACCTGAAACAGATCCCCAGTTGGCTTCCAAGCTATCAGTTCTGCTACTTGATGCAACTGATTTATCAACTACAGTGGCACCACCATCTTGCTGCTTCCCGGGTTTGTCATCATCATCTTCACCCTTCTTTACAGGAGGAAGAGAACAAACCTCAAGAGCTCTTTTAGCATCTACCACCACATCATTGTTTCCCAAATTCATGTCGTGGTGACGAGAAATTGAAGAAGCTTCTATCACACTTCCATCTTTTCTTTCATCAATCTCATCTGCACTGGTTGATTCTACTACCACTGTTGAAGAATCATGCATCGGTTCTGTGTTTCCCATATCGTCGTTTGCATCAACTTTTTCTCTGTGCTCACTCCCAGCTATCTGTGAGTCAGCAGAATGCTGATCCGGTAAATAATCTTTGTTGCTCTCATTTTCAGCAGTAAAAGTCATTCCACAATCATAAATGATTTCACTTCCTCCAGATATAATAGCTTGCTTGTCTTCCTCGCAAACACGAGGAGCAGTAGAATTATCATTTGAGCCGTCCAGTGGCTTGCACTGCAAAGATTCATCCTCCATAGGCAAACTATTAGTTGGCTCAAAGTTCAATATCTGTGGCTCCAAGGTAGATGTAGCAGGTCCTGATCCACAAGATCCAAAATGGTCATCTTTTATCACCATTGATACATATGAATGAGAACTTTCCTCAATGGGATTCTTAATATCATCTGCCTTGGCATCTAAGATTGTGGGAATAGATTGTGTAACTTCCTCTCTCAAATGACTTTCTGAAGACTCGTCCTCCATAGAAAGACTGACAGTTGGTTCCATGGTTAATGCAGGTGACTCCGGAGTAGCTGTAGCAGATACCAATCCATAAGATTCAAGCTGTTCGTTGTTTATCACCTCTGATCCACCTATATCATTTCCCCCCTCAGCCAGAACTTTGTCACCATCTTTCCTAATCTCATCTCCCGAAGCATCCAAGATTGTTGGAGGCCCAAGTAGGTGCTGGTCAGGCTTACAAGCATCATTATCCTCTAGAGTGCTTTTATCATCATCTTGTGTAGAGCTAAGTGGTTCAATACTGGTGTCCATGTCAAGTGCAATAGTGGACTTCAAAGATCCCCAATCTTTGTGATCTTGAGAATAGTTTATAGATGATATGCTTTCATCCACAGATAGCATATGCATATCTTTATCTCCAACAAACTCATATTGGCTTTTGTCCTCCGTGCCCATATCATGCATTGTAGTAGAATCTTGAAGAAAGACATCACTGCTATCATTTTCAGCAGTAAAAGACATCTTTGTTTTATCTATTCCACAATCATAAATAATTTCACTTCCTTCGGATATAATAGCATGCTTGTCTTCCTCGCAAACATGAGGAACAGAGGAATTATCATCTGAGCCGCCCAGTGGCTGGCACTGCGAAGATTCATCCTCCATAGGCAAACTATTAGCTGGCTCGAAGTTCAATATCGGTGATTCCAAAGTAGATGTAGCAGGCCCTGATCCACAAGATCCAAAAATCTCATCATTTATCACCTTTGATCCATATGAATGAGAACTTTCCTCAATGGGATTCTCAATATCATCTGCCTTGGAATCTATGATTGTGGAAATAGATTGTATAACATCCTCTCTCAAATGACTTTCTGAAGACTTGTCCTCCATAGAAAGACTAATAGTTGGTTCCATAGTTAACGCAGGTGACTCCGGAGTAGCTGTAGCAGATACCAATCCATAAGGTTCAAAATGTTCATCATTTATCAACTCTGATCCACCCATATCATTTTTCCCATCAGCCAGAACTTCACCACCATCTTTCGTAATGTCATCCCCCAAAGCATCCAAGATAGTTGGAGGCCCAACTAGTTGCTGGTCAGGCTTACATGCATCCATTACGAACTGAACATTATCCTCTAGAGTGGTTTTATCCTCATCTTCTGTAGAGCTAAGTAGTTCAATACTGGTGTCCATGCCAAATGCAATACTGGACTTTAAAGATCCGTGATCTTGAGAATATTTTAAAGATGATATGCCTTCATCCACAGATAGCATATGCACATCTTTATCTCCAACAGACTCATATTGGTTTTTGTCATCAGTGCTCATACCATGCATTGTAGTAGTAGAATCTTGAAGAAAGTCATCACTTTCTTCACCAACCTCTAAGTTTCCACATACATTCTCGCTCGGGCTACTACTCTCTTCATTTGCCTCTTGCAGTACTTCATCAACTGGAGCATCGACGATATTTGCATGTTCAAAGTCTTTTGCACAAATATCTTGATGTCTATCATCACTCAATGGGGAATTCTCAGTTGTTTCTTTCTCATCCTCCACGGATTCCAGTTGTTGACCATTTGTTTCGTCAAGCCCAATTGTACTTTCTTTAGATGTTGATCCAAGCAGAGTCGAAGCATCCGGTGACTTCATTTCACTTTCCACCTGTTGAAGATCTCCTATTTGGAGTGTCCTTGATGGATCATCAACTGGTTCAAAAGCATATGGTTTTAATAAAGTAAGTTCTATTTATTGGGCAGTATACAGGGAAAAAAACAACCAAACCACCCTAAGGTAATATAGATGTATTCCAAATTTCTACGACAAATGTAAATAATACTCCGTATAATACAAAGAAAAATGCTACTTTAAAATCAGGGATGACACCAAGGTTGAAACATTGTCGGTAAACACTGACAGCATCATTCTTGGTGTCATCATGGTGTAACTATAGCATGACCCATACACTCCGTACAAAATATGGAATAATAATTACGCCACATTTTCAAGCCTGCAAGACATTAAAGATGCAAATTTCATGGCAATAACTTCCCTTAATATCATCAAGTCGAAAAGGGAAATCCTACATCACATGACAACAACGAATCTCATCAAATTCTTACCAATACTAGCATCAACCTTGAGCAATCCATCGCCCTCCTCCTCAAACTTCTCCACATCCCTAACCAACTTCCGAACAACCTCGGAACCCTCATCCATTCCGGGACTAAGTCCACTATCAGAGAACTCTGCCATAGCATCGGAGAAATGCTCGTCTTCTGATCTAGTAGCAGACTGGCAGCTGCCAGCAACCTCCTTCAAACTTTTGCCTTCAATCTTAGGACCTTATATAAACACAACCAAATTCAGAAACCCCCCAAAAAAGCAAAACAACAGAAACAGATTGTTTATTTATGAACACACAACAGGTAAATCATACTTGGGGTCCGACCCTCGTCCGATAGTGGTTGTTCTTCTTCCTCTGAAATTGCCAAAGGGGTAAGTTCAGGTTGAATGACCTTGTGCCCATCAATGGTTCCACATACCTTCTTATGGGCTCTCCTGTGTTTAGCACTCGGGTGTGGGTTCGGGAAAGGCCACCCACATTTACTGCACAAGTAAACCCCGTGTCCTGAAAATTTTCAAGAAATTAAAATCCCCTCATTTCAAATCTATCAAACCCCAAGATTATAAAAAGAACACTTTTTTTCCATCATAATTTACATCACCCCAGTACCCTACGACTAAAACTCAGCAAGAACATAAATGATATGCTTCCAGTGGAAAACCCAAACGAAAAAGAGAGGAATTAATGAAAGGCGCAAACAGACCTGACGATATCGGAGCTCTGTGATCTCGGTTCTCCATGTTCTTTCAAGAAAACATGTAGAGAAGGCGAGCAATGCGGAGTCTATTGACAGTGAAGGGAAATAAAATGGAGTGCGAGACCGAGGGGCGAGGGTTCTGATTGGAGGTTGTTGGCAAGAAAGACAGAAAGAGCTGGAAATAGCACAATCATTAGAAATAAATTGCGGAGTATTCATTAAATTTAATGGTCTGTTTGATAAGTAAACAATATTATAAGGTTTGATATCTTCATATATCAAAATTTATTTTGGATGTTTGGTAAAGCCAAAAATGATACTCCGATATTGAATTTGATTTTTCTAGATATTATAAATTCTTCAAATAGAGGATTTAGTAACATGCGAGTTTGATATCTTTCTCAATCACTAATCATTCTCTGTCACCGGCTATCATTGTCATTTGTCACCGCCAACCACTCCGTTGTCGGTCACCTCCGCTTATCACTGATTAAATCATAATTTTGAATCTCTCCAAACAACTTTGTTTCAGACAAAACACATATCATTTTTATAATTTTATTGCTCATATCTTATCATATCTCCAAAATTCACGAAATAGTCTCAAAGTTATTCGGAGTATGTCTAGTAGTTGCCAATAAAAATTTAATGTCTAATAAAAATGAACAATTTTTTTGCTCCTAATTTTTTTTCCTTGTTTTTTTCTTGTCCCAAAATTCATTTCTCCTTCTGGTGAATCGAGAACAACGGACAAAATTTCGGATAATATTAATCAGTTACATTTAAAATCAGAATCCATTTTCTACTCTTTGTTTTTCAATATGAGAATTTCAATAAATTTCTTCCTTAAATCACATAAAAATTAAATTGAGAATGACTTGTAAGGGATGATGGGGTACTTACTACGTGGTCATTATACACACAAATATACGGCTAATTCAAGATTAATTGCTTGCTATGATAAAGAAGATGGATTTGTGGTGGTAAGATAGATCATGTGCGCATTCTAGCACCCTCATGTGCTGCGACTTTTCAACATGATTGGGGCTTTTTTTGTCCTTTTGGAGGATCCAATGTCCTCTCATCTAACTAAAATTTAAATATTGTTTGGATTAGAGAAGAAAATGAGATTATTGGAAATGAAAAGGAAAGAAAATAAAGAAAAAATAGAAAAAAAAATAGATGTTGTTTGGACGGATAGAAAAATACGAGTAAGAAAAAAAGTATAGAGGACAGATAATGTGATTGTGTAAAATTACATTTTTATTCTTGTTTCTTTTTGAAAGAGCATGCAACATGCGGAGTATTACAAAATAGAAGGACAAAAAAGTAATTTAATACGGATTACTATTCTCTTTCCTATGCTTCGTGTTTAGGGAATACTCCGTATTTAGCTTCACTTTTCCCTTTGATTTCAGTTCTCTCCAAATTTTCTCATTAAAGCAAACAAAAGAAAACACGTTGAAATACTCTATATGTTTTTTCTCTTCTCTTTTTCTTTCTCTCTATATTCTCTCCATCGAAACATACACTTCATAAAATCTCGTATTATAAAATTTGTTTTGGATTAAATCGACTTGTTAGTTTGGTATTCGAAAAGACTATGAAATATTTTTCCTTCATCGAACATACTCCTTAAAAAATTGATCATACATGAGATGGTGGCGTTTTTTGTGAGGGTATTTAAAGCCACCGGGTACTCTCCAAATAAGCATGTTATAGTAAGAAGAGGACTACGCATAAGGAAACCATAAACTAGATTGATAGGATATGATTTTTGATTGATTTAGAAGTTAATGTGTTGATTTTATTTCCATCTCTATCATGGTAAGGAATCTATATCTAACAATCCAAAGTGATAAGATCATAATAAAATTGTTATCTTCTTACTTGATCTTCTTTTTTTAGGAAGTTAATTGCCACTCAGTGTGATCTTGTGATGCGCTCGTGTATCAAAATATACTATACGGCATTCGGGGATATTCGTGATAAGAATAAAAAATTATGAAAGTAGCAAAAACAAGAGTCATGGGTCTTTTAAAACTAAAATGAGAACTTACTCTACATTGTTATAATGTCACACTCATCACATTGTCACATATTAACTACCACATTATCACTCCCACATTACCTACTTTTTCAAACTTTTAAGTATTTTATAAGTTAGCTTATATGCACAACAAAATACACTATCATTTGACCTATGATTTAAAAACAACTTATAAACCTAGGGAACCACTTATAACATTCTCCATCCGTCTCAAATTAGCGCTCTCAGCGTGACTTTGTGTGAAGTTTAAGAAAAAATGAAATTGTATAATTAAAAATCTTGCTGATGAAAAGAAAAAAGGTTAGCCACAAAAAGCTTTCCAAAATAAGGAAAGAAAAAGACTAATCTGGGACAACCCAAAAAAAATAAGGAGGATTAGTTTGGGACGGAGGAAGTATTTAATAACAAATGTTGGTTTCAAGCAAAAGGGCAATACTCTCTTCGTCTCTAAATTATTTATACAGTTTACTATTCAAAAATTGTGAGAATTTTTATTTATTTGTATATTTTTATTGATTACGGAGTATTTGATGAAATAAAATATTTTTGTCACATCTTATTTTGTAGGACTTGTGATGTACTTTTTAAATATGTAAATTTTATTTTTTTTATTTATATACCTATTTTAAACTAAATCAATTGAAAAAAATTAAATTTTATTTTGTTTATGTAAAGAGTAAATGATTTAAGAACGAAATGCACCATTATTCCATTCATACCAAAACCATGGCAACTCTGGAGTGGCCTACGTGCTAACGAAATGTTAAATGGTCTATGTGAGTATGTGACCATGTGCAATTGGTATGTTAACACATGTTTAGTTGTATTCAATTAGAATTAGAATTATGACTAAATTTAACAATTTTTTTATACCAATGTCTTTACTCAAATAAAACTATTCAATATTATTTCATTGCGTAATGTATGAAAAGACATTGATGTTGGAAATAGCAGTCAAATGCACCCCAACGTTATTTTTTAAAATTTTGTAAAGCTCATGAATGGTTTTATTTTATGCAAATTCATGATTCATGAAATATGTCATTTGATTCATAAAATACGAAAGTGTCAAAAGACAAAAACATAAATATTTTTTATTCAGTCTCATTATCATGAATGTATGCATGTATCTATTTATTTATTTATATGAAATAAGATTAAAAAATACTCCCTATAACAATTTATTATTATTTGCAAGGTAGAGACAAAAAATATCTAAATTCAAAAATCTTTCATTTCCCCATATTCTTTAATTTCATTAACGGTATGTTTGGAAACATGGATTTGGATTTCAAATCCAGATTTGACTCAAATTCCATGTTTGGAAAACTTACAAATTTTGAATTTGGATTTGAATTAAATTATTCTCATTCATAACAAAGCTTAATTTTAAATCCATGCACCTCCCCTTGTCATTTCAAATTTAAGATTTCAAATTTTGGAATTGAAATACATGAATTGAAATGAAATCCTAGTTGCCAAACACTACCTAAGGGAAGATCAATTTCCATACTCTCTCTCAAATATACACCTTAGTATTTCTTCTTGATAAAGTTTAAATGGATTATCAATGACCACAAAGTCTATCCTATATATATATATGTAAAAGAGAGTTTAGTTGTTGCAATGTTGACATGTGGCATGCCACATGTGCATCCACATGTGCACCCATTTATGAAGTGGATATATGCATTGCACCTATTTTAAATATCTTTTAATACATTTGTATAAAATTTTTCATTCTTTAATAATTCTGAATATATATTTCACCATTGTAAAATAAACTTCGTATTTTGAGTACACACACATAAAATTATTTTTATACTATCCACGGCTTATTTTAGTTTATTACTTCTCGAAAAANATAAATTTAAAGGGTGACAACTGACAAATGACATTATGATACATATATATTCTCTAATGATGTATCATTATGCATGTAACTAATCCACTTTTTATTATAATATTTTATTAATTAAACCATTTCTATTTAGTACTTAATTCAATGATTATTAATTTTGTAAAATTGTTTTTTAAAATTAACATACCAATATACTCTGTATGTTCCATCAGTCTAAAACATTTTTTGTCACTATTAGAAACTAAAACAACTAAAATTATATTTATAAAATCTCAAAAAATAAGAATATCTACGAGCCCGTGCGAAGCACGGGGTAAACACTAGTATTTTGTACAATGTACAAACGCTCGACTTTGATAAAATTTCCCTATTGGCATGATAGTGATTTTCTCTCGATTTCAGCTTCCTCGTTAAAAATAGTTTGTTCATATTTTTAATGATTGTTAAACTCATTTATCATTTTGATACAGTAAAAATAATAAAACCAGTCAAAATAATTAACACCAGAGACTATACAATTTGTTTCAATTTTTTACAGTATATGATATTTTTTGTTTTCATTTCAAAGTGTAAGACATATTTATATGTAAAAATAAGAGTAGACACACTATTATGTGTGTATGTGTAGTATGTAATTCCTTTTACAATATAGAGCTTGCATAGAAAACACAAAGCAATCTTTTACAGAAAAAGATGAAAATTATTACTTCGTAACCAATTATTACGTATTGAATAAAAATATCAAAAGTATTTATGTACATTGTAGTATAATTTGACTCTGAAAATTTAGAATCTGATACAGTTATAAGTACTAAAAATCAGATAAATATTGAAAATCAAAACAATATAATTTGACTTTGAAAAATTAGGAAATATGTACTTTAAAAAAGAGAATATCAGCAAATGTACATACAATTCTAATTTACAGTATTTGTCAAGAGCGATATCTAATAAAAATAAACACATGCGAATATGATAATTGCACATTTGATTTTATTAACATAAGTTTACACCCCAGATGAAACATAAAAAAATTCGAATACAAATTATACAATATTTTCACATAGTATCACAAATCATTTAATCCTCCAAACCGAGAATTTCTAGTAAGAAGTGAGAACAAATAAGAACTTGTGCGCGGCGTTATGTGGCATGTCTGTTTGGACAATTGGACCTCGAATTGGGTCAAAATAGTCAACTACTGATCGAAACCAGTAGTAAAACCACAGTGCTAAACGGTCAAACGCCCCGCTTCCGATCTCCGCCCTTCACGCTCCGTCGCCCGCACAACCGTGGGAGGATTGAAGAACCATCAGGTCAATATTCTCACGTGCCGCTTTATCTCCCTCTTTACTGTAAATTTCCTAGGGTTGGGTTTAAGAATGGTTCGAGACAGCGGCATTACAGGCCAACTCTTGGTCTTTTCTTTTGGTCCCTGTAGTTTCTTTCTGCACAAGGGAAATTCCAAGGGATGCGCAAATTGCTTCTTTAAAACGCACTTGGCGTGTGCCATTTCTTCTCCGACGATCCATCACCCCCCACTTCTCTGAGTCTGTCAGGCAATTTCACGAACAGGTTGGGTTTAATGTCACTCATTCAGTGATCAAAGCATCGTTTTTTCTTGTCCCCATTACTAATCTGACTCTGTTTCTGTTCTCTTTGAATTACTGACGTTTATGAAACAGACGAAAGAATGCGGCTTTCATCCGTTTCTCAGGAACCCACGAAACCCGCTGGTTATTTGTCCAATTTTGACTCCTCAGTGTTCGATCACTCACAGAAGCCTATCTGCCGAAATTTCGCTTCTTGCGGCGTTTTGCCCAACCCCTTGTACTTCAATGGTTTGGGTGGACGAAGTCACGTCAGCAAGCGTAAAGTATTGTGTTTGAGTACTGCGGGAAGTGCTTCTGCTAGGATTGGTAGGGCGCTCAATCTGTTTAACAGAGCTATTAGGATCCATTGTGAAAAAGTCCCTCTGGGGTTTGCTTCAATTCAAGCTGGTTCTGTGGAGTCTAATGGGGTGTCAAGAGATGGGAATGGAGTGTTGGAGGATGAAGGAATCCACATCAGTGCAGTTCAAGATGATGCCCCAAAAACTGTGCTAATTTTAATGAGTGATACAGGAGGTGGACACAGGGCCTCGGCTGAGGCCATTAAGGCTGCATTTAGTCAAGAATTTGGTGAAAAGTATCAGGTTTGGGTTTTTTTATGGAATTATTTATGTTCTTGTATCTAGAGTTAAATTGGTGTGTGAATTTTTGCTTGGGATGAGGGTTGCTTTTTGTATTGGTGCCATATATGTTCATAATGGATATTTTTATCAGGTAATTGTATGTGATCTATGGACTGAACATACTCCATGGCCATTTAACCAATTGCCCAAAAGTTACAGTTTTTTGGTTAAGCACTCGTCCTTGTGGAAGATGACTTATTATGGTTCTGCTCCTCGTCTTATTCACCAATCCAATTTTGCTGCAACTTCAGCTTTTATTGCGAGGTGAAACTTAAGTTTAATTCATATTTCCCTTTTGTTATTTCTTAGAATCTCTTCTAAAGTAGAAACCCACAGTGTAGCACTAGAAACCCGCAGGTTATTGTTAGTGGCTTTAAAGTTTAAACTGCTACACTGCAGGTTTCTACTTTAGAAAATATTAGAATTAGATGCACACTTGTTTATTCCATGTAGTGACTATATGTAGGTAATGTATGTTGTTAAAGACCAGATTATGTAGTCATATTCTTTGTTATGTAGAGTTATTGTTTTGTCCGCCAAGTATTAAATTTTAATGGTTCCATATTATAAGGTTGATAGAGAATTATAACAATTGTCCTATACTTGATATTTGTTTTTTTGAATTACTAGTTAGTTGATTCTTGGGATACTTTCTTCTGAATAATTATGTAGGGAAGCTGCAAAGGGTCTTATGAAATACAAACCGGATATTATCATAAGTGTACATCCTCTTATGCAACATGTGCCACTTCGTATCTTGCGAGCAAAAGGTCTCTTGAACAAGATTGTTTTTACAACAGTGGTGACAGATTTATGCACTTGTCATCCAACATGGTAGGGTTATTGATTGTACTGCAATAATGGCATAGATTGTCAACAGAAGTTACATCTTTTGTTTCTTTTGTAGGTTTCACAAGCTTGTAACAAGATGCTATGCACCTTCAGATGAGGTAGCACATCGGGCAATTAAAGCAGGTCTTCGGTTTTCTCAAATCAAAATCTTTGGCCTTCCAGTGCGTCCATCCTTTGTCAAACCTGTTCGGCCTAAGGTTGCTCAAAACATCTGCCTTTCCCCTTTTTTCTTTGTTCTTGTTCATTTCTTGAATAAGTGAAACTCAATTGGGATGTTTTCTAAAACCTTCTAAAATATTTTTTTATTATAAACCCATTTGACTTTTTTAAAAAAAAGTCATTTTGTGTTCCACCGGTGTGAACAACATCTTTTCAAAACTTTATCCTTTGCCTCTTTTTTTTTCTTTGATGATGATCACTTCTTAAATATCTCAAACTTATTAGTGAAGTTTAAAAATGCTTCGTTAACCTTTGAGAATAACTTTCGAAAGTTTCCTCTGCATAAGAAATAGAAAATTGATAATAAGTTTTTCATGCAATTCTCTTTCTTATTGGAAGTGTTGTATGTTATATACTCTCTTGTTTATTTGTTATGCACTTTTTTTAACCAATTCATACAATCATGTGTGCCAAACCATTTGCAGAGCTATTCTTAAACTTTTTTTATTTGATATAACTAGGATGAATTGAGGGATGAGCTTGGTATGAATGTAGAACTTCCTGCTGTCCTTCTAATAGGTGGTGGCGAAGGAATGGGTCCCATTGAGGCTACTGCTCGTGCACTCGACAAAGCACTGTATAATGCTAAACTTGGGGAACCAATGGGTCAACTACTTATAGTATGCGGGCGCAATAAGAGGCTTACCGACAAATTACTATCCATTGACTGGAAAGTTCCAGTCAAGGTGTGGTTACCCTATTCATGCTGTCTTCACTTATTTTCACACAAATGCAAAACATTTTGATTAACAACCTCAGTTTTCATTTAGACTTTGGACATTATATCTTAGGATTATATAAACCTTTGTTTTATTACATCTTTGAAGGAGCTAGTTGCAAATTATGTTAATTTGCATTTCCATTTTACACATGTTCTTCTCAGTATGATAAGATATTTATAGAGATTCACTTTCATCTGTGTGGCAAATTAGGTAAAGGGATTTGTCACCAAAATGGAAGAGTGCATGGGAGCCTGTGATTGCATTATATCCAAGGTAACGTTGTTCGTCATCATCACTTTTTTTATGCATCGAAGAGTTTATTGGGTTTACCATTCCAAAATTTCCTTGGTTCGCATTACAGGCTGGTCCTGGAACTATTGCCGAAGCTATGATTCGTGGGCTCCCGATAATTTTAAATGATTACATTGCTGGCCAGGTGATTGCCCAACAAGTCTTCAAATTCATCTGAGTTTTTATTTCTATATTTTTGAAATTATGAAAGAAAAAATCATATGTAGTGAGGTTGATGACCAAAAAAGGTCCAAAACAATATCAAGCTTTTGACCAAAACAACAACCAAAGGAAGTTTAATGTGTCATTTTGATTAAGCCCATAATTTACCCGAAGCGAAAACATTGTAAATAAATGTTTTCAAGTAATATTGTTGACTCTGAAAAGCTCAATGGTTGCGTGGAAATTCGCACAGGAAGCCGGAAATGTGCCATTTGTGGTGGACAATGGTTGTGGGAAATTCTCCAAGGTCCCAAAAGAGATAGCCAACATAGTGAGACAATGGTTTGGTCCCAAAAGAGACGAACTCGAAGCCATGTCTCGCAACTGTCTTAGGATGGCTAGGCCGGACGCCGTTTTCAAGATTGTCCGGGACATGGATGAGCTCCTCACCCAAAGAAGTTTTGCACATAACCACTATTGCCCAGCTTGAAACCTTTGACTGGGATATATTATATGGATGAGTTCCTCACCAAGTGTTTGATGTGAATGTACCACCCAAGTTTCATGAGTTTTGTGGGACCCTTTACATTATAGAGTTGTAACAGTATTCCATCTTATAAAACCATTGTAATAGTCTCTGAAGAATCACATTCCATCTTATAAAACCATTGTAATAGTCTCTGAAGAATCACAAAAGTTTTGAGGAAGTAATTTCTCTAATAGTAATAAAAAGTACTCTTCTGGTCTCCACAAATTTCATATTCTCCTTTTTTTCACCAACCAATTTGATCTAGATTTCATAGTAAGTCTGAGTGCATAGATTTGTAATTGAACTTCATTAATAATTACAGGAATTTAACTTGAACTCTAATTTAATTTTTTAAGTTTCAGAACATTTAATTTAAATCAAATCTAAATTTTAAATTTAAATCTACATTTTCAAGCCACCAGAAGGGAGACATGGATACAAGTAGTTTGGGGGCATGGCCTCCTACTACTTTTATCTCCTTAATTAAAAAAAAAATTACACTTCTTAAATTGACTAGGACCCCAATTAAAAATATTAAGGATCATAATTAAAGGTGCTAAGTGAGAAAAATTTGAGAATATGAAAGTTTTAAATATAAAAAAATTGATTTTTAAAATGAAAATTTAGAAAATTGACAAAAATAAATTCTAAAGTGAAAAACTAAAGTTATACTCCCTCTTTTCCGGAATTATCTTCCTTCTTCACTATCCTAAAATCACAAAAACCTTTGTTCATTTGTGTGTTTTCACTGATTATTTGATAATATAAAACATTTTCATCACCATTTATTTTCTTGAACTTTTGATGGAGTTTTTAAATATGTAAATATTACGGAGTATTTTTTATTTATATACCAGCCTTTAAATAAAATGAATTGAAAACACATAAAATCTTACTTCGTTTTACGTAAAGTGAAGATAATTATAAGACGGAAGGAGCATGTAGTACTATAATTAAACTAAGTACGGAGTAATAATGTAGTCTATATATTACAATTAAACTAAGTGTGGAGTAATAATGTAGTCTATATAGTACACTATATTTTGTTTTTTTATTTTTTATTAACTATTTAAATAATTGTTTGAGAGTAAATTCTTTTTTTTTTCATTTTACAATGCCAGTATTTATCCGGAATATTGTTGTGGGCTCCGCCGGTGGGTATTGCGTTGATGAAAAAGAAAAGGAGTGCCGAGGGAATAAGGCCATGTTTCGATTCTTGACTATTGCTTTGGGAGTCAACTATGCTAAGTATAAGACCTCCGTAAATACTCAGATGAGACTCATCCTTTAAATTAGAGCAATGCTAGGTGTACCCCAAATGTACACAACCCACTTCTCCACCACCTATTTTTATTTTATTTTTATTTATTTATTTTTTTTTTAAATTTTTTACCTTTTTTGTGGACAAGGAGGAGTGGGGGACAAGTGGGGTACACATTTGGTGTACCCCTAACATTTTTCTTTAAATTATTATTGTGGACTCCTACAATCAAACTTTTTGGATCGGCCACTAAGTTATTTTCTTACTTTTGGGAACACCGATTAGAATTGCTTTCGTGGAAGCCTCCTTGGCCATGGGCCCAGCATGGCTGCTGCTGGGATTGGAGGTTTCTGGTTAGGGATGACGCTTGTGCTTACGTAGGGACAGTTGTAAACTCGCACTTGAATTTCTGGAACCCCTGTGGACCCACTGCTCCAGCCATTTAATTGCAATAAAATACTACTCCCTTCATCCCCGATTTGATTACAAATTGCGGGTTACGGAGAAAAATTTGAAATCATTTTATATACAAATTGGTATATCAATAAGTTATAAAAATTACATATTAAAAAACTACGTCAAAAATTCTACAAAACAATAGGTGACAAGAATATTTTATTTTATCAAATACTTGATGAAATCGCGTAAACAAACAAAATTCATTTTTAAATAATTTTATATAAAAAATAGTATGAAATTAAAAAATAAAAATTGTTCGTACATATTTAAAAATTACATGAAAATATCTACTCGTACAAAACTAGAGATGGCATGACAAAATTATTTTATCAAATAGGATACGAAAATAGCTCCAATAAAATGAATAAAGTTTGACCTTGTGAATAGTGGATGTGGACTTTATTGTTGGACGGAGGGAGTACGAAATATTACTCTCTCCGTCCCTAAAACATTACCACATTTTGACTTTTTTAGTCAAATTGTGGTACGTTTTGACCACAAATTTCATATAATTTATAGTAATTGAATATTATAAAAATTTGATACTTCAAAACTATATTTTAAAATAAATCTAATTTTACTAAATTTACATTAGGAGAGAATTCGATCGGAACAAGAATCACTCGAGAACCAGAATCGATCGACACCATTGGGGAGGGGTTTTGGTTGAAACATGGGTACGTAGTTTAGTTGATCTAATTGAGGGATGATATCAAGCTAAATGATACACTAAGATTGAATCATGCACGACAGCGGTAGTAAGAGAGTCATTTCTTTGTAATATTTCTTTGTGCGTATCAGGCATAGGCGGTCTCTAGCTCTAAGTCATGATTCCCTCTCACAATTTGGAATGTGGGGCGTACGAAATGGGCATTCCACCTTCTTTTAAAATTTGAACCGCAACCGGCCAGAAACACATCTGGTTTACTTATTTTTAATTCTTAATATCAATTTAACTTTGTTTTACGTTAAGTTGACTCTCAAATAAAAATAATAGAAACACAATATATAGAGTAAAATGTTATTAAAAAAAATATTGAAACCAGTCAAACCACGATGAAACGGGTCAAAACCTCCCAATAAGGTTGTGATTACCTACTTGCCCTTTCCAAAACTGGAACTGTTGGCTCGCAATCAAAAAGTGATGTCCCTCTCCTAAGTCCTAAATGATTGGTTTACTATACATTGGTAGAACAAAGTGATTAATTATAGAAACCAAAACACAAATTAGTTTTTTCTTCATCATCATTCATATATAGGTGTGTCTAGTCCTATATAAATATGTGGGGAATTTACCTAACTATGACTAAAACATAATAAATTTTCAATTTAAGACCATATGTTTTTTGTTTTTCAGTTTAGGACATTAGTCATTATTCAAATAAATATCCATTATTATTGGGCATTATTCCTTAGCTTCCAATAGACATTATTAAGTCTTATTTAGAAAATAAAAAAGTATATATCTTACATTGAGAACACACTTAAGTTTATATATATATATATATATATATATATATATATATATATATATATATATATATATATATATATATATATATATATATATATATATATATATATATATATATCCTCCCATGCATTATGTACTTCCAACGTAGCATTATTAAATCACAACAATCATCTCATCCTCATCTTCTTCCATTTCACCATTTCCATCTTCATTCTTTTTAGTTTGGCCGGGTGGCAATTTTGCAATTAGTCGTAATAATATGGTGCCGCCGCCTCATGTGCTGATCGTGACCTTTCCGGCGCAAGGCCACATCAACCCTTCTCTCCGGTTCGCCAAACGCCTCCTCAGCCTGGGCGTCCACGTCACCCTCGCCACCAGCGTCTACGCCCACCGCCTAATCCTCAAGGCCAACGGCGCCGGCTTCCCACGCGCCGCCGGCTTCAACTTCGCCCCTTTCTCCGACGGGTACGACCAGGGCTTCAGGAAGGACCGCGGCGACGACTTCGTGACCTACATGTCGGAGCTCAAGGCCCGCGGGTCCCTGGCGGTGAAAGACATCATCTCCGCCTGCGCCGCCGACGGCCGCCCCGTCACGGCGGTAGTCCGTACCATCCTGCTTCCCTGGGTCGCCGACGTTGCGCGTGACGTGGACCTGACCTCCTCCCTGCTGTGGATTCAGCCCGCCGCCGTCTTGGCCGTGTACTACTACTACTTCCACGGGCACGCGGACGTCTTCGAGAAGGAGGCGGTGGAGCTGCCGGGGCTGCCGCGCCTCGAAAGCCGGGACTTGCCGTCGTTCCTGCAGCCCTCCGGCTCGGAGGGAGATTACAGTTTTGCCCTTGCGGGATTCAGGGAGGAGATGGAGAAGTTAGACCGTGAACTCGAAACAGGTCAACGGCCGACGGTGCTGGTCAACACTTTCGACGCCTTAGAGGCGGGGACACTCAACACGGCCGACATCAGGTAAAGATATTGGATATTGTTATAAAAATAGTTTTATTACATTTGTTAAAAAAATTATTTTCAAAATATTTCTATTACTTTATGTAATCAATATAATACTCCCTCCGTCCCATATAGATCTTCCCAATAGCCCTTTTTCTATGTCCACAATAGATCTTCTCATTTCATTTTTTAACAATTAAAATACCACAACTACCCGCATATACTTTATTTATTACACCTCACCCACCTCATTTAATACACTCCATCCATTTTCATTAAGGGTATTATGGTAAACTTTCACCTTTTTTCAACTCTCCTTAAAAATCACCAAAAGTCAAAATGAGAACATCTTAGGTGGACGGAGGGAGTATATAGATTTTACTTCATTATAGTTTAAAGTTAAAAATGATTTACTGAAAAACGTAGAAATTGGACAAATAATCCAGATAGGGATAGTAGTTGGGTTTGAGTGGGTAGTTAAACATTCAATCATACACCTATTATCGGGTGTCCTAAGTTATCAATTAATTCTTCCTTCCTAGTGTTTATAATTTTCAACTAAATAAAATTATGCATAAAAAATATCTTTTGAAAATATTTTACAAGATAAAGCTAATTTTCAATGAGCGTCAATTTTTAATTTACAACTAAATAAAATTATGCATAAATTAACTAGATAAAAAATATCTTTTGAAAATATTTTACAAGATAAAGCTAATCAAAATATTGTTATATCAATATTTATTACAGAGTATAAATTTATTTAAATAATGATCAAAATTTTTCCATTTTGTATAACTTTTGATATATTTTTTGAACATATTGGGCCTATTTGAGAATAGCGTAAGCGATTAGCGCTAGCGTTTTGAAAAGGCTGGCTCCGTTTGGCATCAGCGTTAGCTATTAGCCTTAACGTTTTGAAAAAGGTTATCCGACGGTAGCCTTTAGAGTTAGCGTTTTTGGAATTAATCTACACCATTAAAATTTTATCCAAAACGCTAACGCTAATCGAAAACGTTGTTCCCAAACAAAGCCGCTATCTACGGGCAGCGTTTAGCGTGAGCGTTTTCAAAATAATCTGTACCGTTAAAATTTAATCCAAAACGCTAACGCTAATATCTAACGCTATTCTCAAGCACGCCCATTGTTTGTATTATTTATTTTTATACAAATTTATGAGAACTGTAATTTTAAAAGAGATAGACTTTGGCTTGCAGGGAAATGAATCATACATTCATACTCTCTCCTTCAAGAAAAACCCACTTGTTTTCATTTTTTGTTAAATTTTGACATTCTTTATTTACAGATTAAATGAAATTTAAATAGATAAATGGCATAAATAATTGATATATCAAAATTATATCTTAAAATAAACTTTATTATATTGAATTTACATTATATATAGCAAATAAAAATAGGTTTTTCATAATTCATTATTAAAATGTGTCACACTGTCGATGTTTGATAAAAAAAATTTAAAAAAGAAGATTTTTTGGGATAAAGGTAAGTGATAATTGAGTACACTGAGTCACACTGACCAATAGCTGCACTAGCTTTTCTCCGGTCACCGGCAATTACCCCAATTTTCCTCGCAAAATGTGTGTAAGTCCTCATGTAGGGTCCATATAACATTCAAGAGTCCCTCACAAGTGAGAAGTCATATACCCATATGTTTCACACTTTCACTTTTCCGTGTTATTCTCTCTTCCCTTTTATCTTAAAAAGATCTTTCCAATTCGATCGGTGAGTTTTTTATTGAATTATTTTTAATTCAATTTATTACGGAATATATTATAAGTGTTTAATTAAAAAAAGTTTTATATTCTAAAAATTACATAAAAAATATTACAAAAAACAAAAGTGACATGAATACGTTATTTTATCAAATAAAAAATGAAAATAGATAAAGAAATTGATTAAAATTTGACTATATGAATAGTTATTGGGAAGATCATTTTAGGACGGGGGAGTAATTTAGTGCTTCGGCTTTTTTTTCCTTTCATCTACTTTCCTTTCATTCATTTTTCTTTTTTTAATTTTTAATATTATTTTTAATTAAAATAATTAAACAAAAAAAATAGAATACAAAAAAATTTACTAAACTATAAGCTTTTTTTAAAAGGAAAAACTATCCAAAATAATCCTAACTTTATCCAAACTTTCAAAAATAATTTCACCTTTCACAGTGATGCATAATAATCCTAACTTTACTCAAATCTGTGAGTTTTGGATCGGCGTTGAGTTACTAACGGTGATTTAACGGAAACGACATTTTTTGCGCAACAAAATGAAAGTTAGGATTATTTTTGACGAATTTTTCTTTTTTTAATTTTTTTATCTGTGTGTGTGTTCTGAATATATTCGTAAAATACCCTTAATGTGAATTCATATTCGATAAAGATTCGAATATTTTTTCAGATTCGTATTTGGAATCAAAAGAATCGAATACGAATCATCTAATTCAAATACAAATCAGGAATCGAATAAAAAATAGTGAAATTTGCACTAAATAAGACTAAAAGATAATGACTTTCCTAATGTATGACTTAAACTTTTTTATTTTTTAAATAGGAATTAATAATGTCTTAGTGGAAGAAATAAGGTATAGTAATGATGGACATTTTACTTGAATAATGACCAAAGGTCCTACATTAAGAAATAAAAACATATGGTCCTATACCTAGAAAATCATTATGTTTTAGTCCTATTTAGATAAATTTTTCTAAAAAATATATGGTTCATTTACAACCCTATTTTGGTGTACCCCATTTAAAGACAATCATTGCTTACCATTCATTCTTTATTTATTTATTACTCCCTCCGTCCTAAAACTTTCTTCTCACTTCCCTTTTTCCCCGTCCTAAAACTATCTTCCCATTAGAAAAAAAAGATGACAATTGACATTAATACCCTCATGTATTTACACTTATTATCTTCTAATTCTATATTTTGAATGATTGCAAAAAAAAATTCAAAAAATCTTTTTTAAGGAGGATAAAATTTGAAATCAAAGCCAAAAATTGAAAATGGAGAAAAATCAAACTAGGAAGAAAGAATTAGGACGGGGGAGTACTTGTTTTAATCAACATTTGATTTATATAATGAAGATGCTTTGGTATACATACAGTTGGGTACACTTTTTTCGTTTAGAGCACTCACAATGGGGTTCCAAAACACTGTCACGCCTTGCCACATCAGCATGTGGTAACATGGTGCGAGGCAGTTCCCAGGCGTTCCACCCTACTCCCCGTTCCATCACTGTTCCATTCTTTTGGATTTTTTTTTTATTTTTTTCTCGTTTTTTTATAAGGGATGATTTTTTTTTTTTGAGATGAGGAGAGCAAGATCTGGAAGAGAAGCATATGAGACGCCGACTAGCGTTTAAACTTTATGTCCGGTGAAAATACATTGTCGTCTGTCGGCTTCCTATTCATACACGGCAAGTTTTCTGGCGAAATTGGTGGATGGCAAAGCTTGGACCGTATTGGGGGTGAACCAAACATGGATTAATTTATTGATTTAAAGGGAGTGATTTCTTTGATTATTTATTTTTATTTTCTTTAATTAGGATTTTAGAATTATTAAATTCAATAATTACAGAGTATGAATTTAGATATCTCATAGTTCCTATTGAATTTAGAAAAGTAGTAAAATTGTTTTTAATAAAAAATATGACTAAAACAATTTTTAATAAAGAAAGTAAATTACAAAAGAACAAACGTAATGACTTGCCACTGCACAACGTTTCACTCCTTTTCCTTATTAATGTATGACTGGATTACTTCTGATTGGTTAAAAAAAGTCTTGTCAGCGTGTGAGATTTTATTTTTAACTTGCCCTTGTTCATGCTTACCATTGTTCATTATTTTTATTTTTATGGAGTAGTATCTGTCTTTCATTACTTGGCAGATACAACTTGGTCAGCATTGGACCGTTGATTCCGCCGGCGTTCCTAGACGAAGACGACCCATCGGTCACCGCCTTCCGGGGTGATCTGTTCGAGAACGGCGGCGACGACGACATCAATCGCTGGCTGAGAACGCAGCCGGAGTCATCGGTGGTGTACATCTCATTTGGGAGCATCCTAAACCCATCCAAACCCCAAAAGGAAGAGATAGCCAAAGCACTCCTGGAGACCAAACGGCCCTTCTTGTGGGTCATAAGGAAGAAGCTCGAAAACGAAGCCGCCGGAGAAGAGGACGGGGAGCTGAGCCGCAGGGAGGAGCTGGAGAAACAGGGGATGATCGTGGGGTGGTGCGCCCAGACGGAGGTGCTCAAGCACCCCTCCGTCGGGTGCTTCGTGACCCACTGCGGCTGGAATTCGACGCTCGAGAGCATATGCTCCGGCGTGCCCGTGGTGGCGTTCCCTCACTGGACCGACCAGGGGACCAACGCCAAGCTGCTCCAGGATGTCTGGAGGACAGGGGTGCGCGTGGCGGCGCCGGTCAAGAATGAGGGCGGGGTCGACGTGGTCGGAAGCGGGGAGATAAAGCGGTGCATCGAGATTGTGACCGGCGACGGGGAGGAGGGGGAGGAGTTGAGAAGGAACGCTAGGAGATGGAGGGATTTGGCTTGGGAAGCTGCCCGGGAAGGTGGATCTTCCGACAGGAATCTCCGGTTATTCGCCGAGAAAGTAGCGGGTCGTGTTGAATAAGAAGCTAGAATTGGTTTGTCTTTTCAATTTTTTAAGTCAATGGTGACACAATAATGATAAAAAAAAACCTACTCCAATGGGATTTGTTGCTATTTACCCATACCCTGAATGCTCTTGAGTGTTACAAGTCATGTTTGTTCTTCTCTCTTTTTTTTACTTGTATTCCTACCCGTGCAACGCACGGGTTCGGACGATTTTTTTGTTACTCAGATAATTTTTTTATCTTATTTGTTGATATACCATAAATTTTTGGTAATTGAAATGCATGCATATATATATTGAAAAGAGCATATAAATATATAAATAAAATCTATATCTTTTGAAATACTTCAGGGTAAACTACATTTTTGGTGAAATTGTAAGGGTTACCGCTATCGTCTAAAACTAACACTTTCAATCTTGCCTTTGTTTTCACTCGTGAAACTGCAACATAAAGTTGACCGTGAGTAAATACTGACTTGCTCAAAAATAATCCAATAAATGACAATGTTTGCCCTTGACTCTTATTGATAGTCATGACAAAACATAAAGATATTGGAAATTGTCTTCTTTGAAACTTAAACGGTAATCCAGGATCAGATGGTACCAAATTTATTCTTGGTATGTAAACTTTCTCCCCGGCATTGTTTCCGGATACAACGATTGCACCGATAACATTTCTGCGCAACTCTTCAACGATTAACCTTGTACCATTACACAACCCTGATGTTTGATCAATGTTTCTCAATAACATGATCGGTACTCCTTTCTTCAAAACTATTTTGTGATTTGGAATTCCAGAACATTTGATATCGTTCAAAAACTCAGTCGTTATCCAATCACCATCTATGCCGACATCTGAATCTGCTTGGCATGAAGAATCTGAACTCAAATATTCTTTTTCATCACCAGGAATAAGAGACAAAACAAATTCATTGATCATTTCAACAACTTCAAATGTGGGTGCTAATAACGCTCTATCCATAAAGAAAGTATAATCTTTCATATTTTCCAATAAATCTGGATATGTGAATTCCACTATACTCTTAAGCGGAGTGCTCGAGTTAAGAATCAAGGATTCTAGTGGTATTTCAATATCACCAATACCATCATTAACCACGCCAAGCTGTCCATCTCCAATTTTAATTATCCAGTCCGAAAAAGTTTTTGTGTCATTATCTTCATAGATG
>OOIL02001902.1:335811-422523 GCA_900332095.2 Cuscuta campestris | reverse complement strand
TGAAACAATCATCTTATTTATTAATCGATTTTTTTATAAATGAAGCAAGTAAAAAGTATTATATTTTATTGGAAAGAGTAATTTCATAAAATTGAATGTTTCTCTTTAACAAATAAATTTATTCAAAGATTTTATTCCAAAACATTGAATTCGCATTTTCTATACCTTAAATTAAGTTACATATTAAGTGTCATAAAAATATAAAATTTATTTATAGGTAAAGGAAATATTTAATTTTTTTAGGTGTCAATATTTAAATAAATACAACCAAAGGAATATCATGTAAATGTATAATGAATAAATATAAAATATATTTATGGGTGAGGAGTGTTTTTTATTTATTATTCTAAAAATATTTTGTAAATTTTATGATTTAATGGATCAGAGACACTTATTAAAAATATATGTACGTAGAATACTTAAAAAATGATATTTTATTAAAAGTAGTAATAATTTACACGGAAATAATTTTAATTCTAATTTTGAATTCATGGGTTCAAAATAAATAATTACTTTATATCATTTTTGAAACAAAGATTAAAAAATGTGAAATAATGAAAGAGAGTAAATTTAGTTAAATTGCCACATAATATTGCCACATGGCAAGCTCCTAATGTGCCACATGTCAACCTTTGGCTATGCCAAATGTCAAGCTCTTAGAGAATGGAGTCTCCTTTTTATATATAAAGGATTACTTTGTGTCTATAATCCTCATTTAACATAACCGTGCAAAATAAATGGGGATTGTAATATTCCCCACACTTGTATGATGTATTTATTGATGCTATTAATTAGCAATGCACAAAAAGAATTGTTATTGGTAAAAGAAACTACTTCCAAACTTTTTGCGTGACTATTTTTAAACTTTAAATTTAATATTTATAGAATAATCTTTCATATATTTTTATATACTCCCTCCGTCCCTCATAGATCTTCCCAATAGCCTTTTTCTTTGTCCACAATAGATCTTCTCATTTCATTTTTTAACAATTAAAATACCATAACTACCCCCACTTACTTTATTTATTACACCTCACCCACCTCATTTAATACACTCCACCCATTTTTCATTAAGGGTATTATGGTAAACTTTCACTTTTTTTCAACTCTCCTTAAAAATCACCAAAAGTCAAAATGAGAACATCTTAGGGGGACGGAGGGAGTAATAATTTTCTACCAATGTATGCCTTGTGAAAAGAGAGGGCATCCATGCCCCTCCACTCAATGGATGCCATGTGGATAAATAGTCCACATCATATTAACTTTCACAATTTGCAAATGATCCAATCTTTTTCCACCATCTAAACTCATCCCAAATCCTGCTGTCAGCCGTTTTCGTCCAGGTCTCGTTAACTCATTTATGGGGTAATTCTTTTTTGTTGATGTGTTATTTTGCAATGTTTTCCCTATCTTCAACACTGCACCCCTGTCTTCCCGTCACATACTCACATGGCATCGCACCAGAGACACGCCAGAACACCGGCCGGTCCTTCATCAGAATTTCTCTCAAAATCATCCCCAAAAGTTTCAAAATCAACCATTACAATTTGAGTTGGCTCATGACAATCAGTGTCACAGTCAAATTCTATTTCAAAACCAACTCTTAAAGTTTGACTTCTCTTGAGAAAATCAAGTTTTAAATCAGATTTGACCGCAAGATTTGTTCGAACAGTTTCAGTTTGGCGAGGAAAATCACATTCAAATTCAGAATCACTTTCAAAATCAACTCTTGAAGTTTGAAAATCAGACATCTTGTGCAAAGAAGAGGAACAACGAAGAAGATAGATTTGGTGATGGGAAAAAGGAGAAAATAGAAGCAAACGGACGGCAGCGATAGCCGGAGACGGAGAAGAACCCAACAAAAAAAAATCACGGGAATAGCTATTTGAGTTGCAGCGCCAAATTGTATGTGTCTCAATTTGAAAAAAACGAATACGGAGTAAAACGGAAGAAGGGTTGGGGAAGCTATTTGAGTTGCAGAGCCGATTCCGGATGGGAAAGAACCCAACGAAAAAAACAGCAGCAGCGATATGATAAAACGGAGACGGAGTAAAACGGTGGAAGGGTTGGGGGAGTTTTAATGCAAGCAAAACTATGGGCCCTTTAGCAATTTCAGAAAGTTAAATAATATACTCCCTCCGTCCCATAAAACATGGGATGTTTGAAAAAAGGCGCACTCTTAAAATGAGTAATTTTAGTGTTATTTTTTAATTATGACTAATCTATTTTACACATCTCATTCTACTCTTTTAAGAAGTAAGGGCAAAATTAAAAAATAACACCAAAATTATTCATTTTAAGAGTGCGCCTTTTTTCAAACATCCCATGTTTTATGGGACGGAGGGAGTAGAAAATACGGAGTATTAATATGACTCATGCCTATTTATCCACATGGCTTCATTGAGTGGAGGGGCATCATTTATGCCCTTTCGCCGGTATCCTATAGGTACTTTATGTGTTTGGACCCGTATTTTGACCATTAGTCGGGTGCTTCGTCACCCACTGCGGGGGGAAATGCGACGCTCGAGAGCATATGTTCCGGCATGGACTTGTGATTAGGGGTGGACACGGTACGGTTCCGGTACCGCCACCCCTTGGTACCGGTACCGTGACCGGACCAGCCGGTACCGGTTCTGGTACTCGGACTGGCAGTTCCGGTACCGGATCGGCCACCGATTCTTCTGCGGTTTCCAGTTGCCGACTCGCCGTCGTCGCCGATCTCTTCTTCTTTTGGCTATTGCTACGGAATAAGCTGATGATGGAGATGAGAGCATGAGGCGATGAATGAGTACTCCGTTTTCTTTTTTTGAGAAATTGGGCTAATGGGCCATGGAGTATTGGGCTGGGTCAAAGAATTTATTTAAACCCTTTTTTAAAACGACGTAGTTTTGCTTCTTTTTTTGTTCTTCGGAAACTGGCAATGCTTCTTCTTCTTCCTTCAATGTTCTTCGAGCGGCTGCTTAAGGGCGGCGGTCGGACTGCGATGGGAGGGCAAATCTGGACTAAAAAAAAGGTATCGGAACCGGTACTGGTACCGCCGGTGCCGGTACCAAAAAATGGGTACCGAAACCGGTACCGGTACCGGTTCTCGGAACCGGTGGAACGTCCCGGCCGGTGGTGACGGTGGCGGGTATCGACGGTACCGTTGCCAGTCACGGTACCGTACCGGTACCGTGTCCACCCCTAGGAGTGATATTTTTTCGTTGTAAAGTCGTAAGTTATCTTTTCAATCCTCAAATTTATGATTCCTTTTTATGGAAATATCAAATATATAGAAAATTTCTCCTTATATTTGAATGGGTATAGTAGTAAATAAAAATGTACGCTTTATTTTTATGTGGATTGGTTAGAAAAAAAATCCTTACAACCCAAAATTAAATTTGTCCTAACAAAGTAAAAAAATATATTTGCACAAAAATGCTTCATTTTTCAAAAATCCTTCATTTTTTAATCCTATCCAAAAAATGTCTCCTTTTTAAATTCTTACTCTCCTAACAAAGTAAAAAATACTCCCTCCATCCCATGAAACATGAAAGTTTTTTTTAAGATGGATGTGATGGGTAAAAGTATGATTTGATGGATAGATTCTTAGTAAGAAGGCATGATGTGACAGTTAGGGTATGAAAAAATAAGGGGTAAAAGTGATTTTTTAATAGAAATGAGAAGTGTTTTGTGTGAAGGATAAAAAAAGGAGGAAGGTTTTATGGGATGGAGGAAGTATATATCAAGGCCGGCCCCGAAAAATAAAAAAATAAAATTGGCCCGGTCCAAAATTTACATTTTGTGCCCTATTTTATATTTTTAGAATACTTTTGCTTTAAAATTATTAATAAATTTAAAAATATGGTGCCCTAAATTTTAAGGTGTCCTGTGCGGTTGGCCACTTTGCACACCATCCGGGCCTTCCATGGTATATATTTACACAATTTTTTCTTTTAAACAATTTTCAACTACTTACATAATTATTTTTTCAACATTTTTCCTACTCCGTAAAATTAAAGTGAGACAATAAATACTCGGCATAGCCCGTAGGGAGTACATAATTTGTTTATTACATGTTCCAATTTTTATTTGAACATGTGGTATACTTCTTCCGCCCCAAAATGGATAGCATTGCTACTATTATAGCTTCTTGATAACTTTTGTTTATTTAAATAAAATATTCTAGTCACTTCTTATTTTATAATTTATTTGTATGTTTTCATTGATTATTTGATAAAATAAAATATTCTACTTACTTCTTATTTGATAATTTTTTTATCTAGTTTAGAACGATATGATGTAACTAAAATAATTTAAAAAATGATGAGATTTTCCACGTTATTCAAAATATAACATATATCAAATACTCCTTGGTAAAGTAAAATAGAGAAAGATATGTTTGATGTGAGGGTACCACTGTATACTCAAGAGGCTTTATTAAATGCAATGAATCCAAAAAGCCTTTACTACTCTCTTCGTTCCAAAATATTTACAATGTTTGCTTTTTTCAGTAATCGTGAGAACTTTTGTTTATTTGTATGTTTTTATTTGTTATTTGATAAAATAAAGTATTCTTGACATCTCTTACTCCGGAGAACTTTTCATGTAGTTTTTTTATATGTAAATTTTATTTTTTATTTCTATACCTATAAGTAAATAAAATGAATTGAAAACACTTGATATTTTGCATCGAGAGTACAAGTGTGGCAAATATTTAGAGACGGAGGAAGTATATTGTTTTCGGTCTAGTTTGACTTTTTTGAATAAAACTCGACGAATTTTGGGCCTTAATCAAGTAAAAACAATAATGTTTATTAGTATAAAAATGATGTTAATGTATTTAACATGTTTAACAAGTTCAAAATTTTATTCGATTTTATTAATATGTGACGCAAATTGAGAGTAATTGATCGTAAAAATTTGTCCAATTTGATTTGAATAAATCCGGAGTCCAATACTCACGTAATATATACTCTCTCCGTCCTAAAAAGTCAGTCACGTTTCTTTACATTTCTATTAAAAAATCATTTTACCCCTTACTTTTGCCATACCCTACCTATCACATCATACTTTTTTTCTAATAATATACCCATCACATCCTACTTTTACTCATCACATCAAAGGTATTTTTGTAAAGTCAACACAAAAATAACTCTCCTTATTTTACCACTTTAGTCAAAATGTACCAATCTTTTTGGGACGGAGGGATTATATATTACCCTAGTCTTCACCCCTACCTAGCTACCCATCCACTTCTTCTTTAACACGTACCCTTGAATTCAATCTCCTCCACCCTTGAATTCAAACCCCTCCAGGTGCAACTCTCTCTCTCTCTCAGTGTGTGTGTGTGTGTATTTTGTTTATGATGGTAGAGAAGACAGTTACACAGTGGTTATTAATTAGTCTATCTGGGTTTGAATCCTTGACAACTGTGAAAAAAAAGAATGACTAGAATATGGTGTTCTTGCAGCAGCAGGTACCAATCCAATAATTAAGAACAAAAATACTACTAGCTAGCTAGTCCGATCCGATCCGGAGTAAAATGGAGAGCGAGAGTGATAATAACAATTACAGTGTCAGACTCTCTATCATCTACAACCTGGTAATTAGTTAATTACTTGTTTAATTTCTTCCGCCCATATATATATATATATATATATATATATATATATATATACCCTTCCTTCTTCTCCGATCCCCCAACTAGTTCAAGTTATTATTAGTTCTTGATTATGAAACATTTTCTTGATTGGGAAAAATAATAATGTGTATGTACTTGATCGACAAACAAATGATGAATGTATAGTATGTGGTTGGTGTTATACGTACGTTACGTAGGATGGGATACGGACGCATGTAAAGTGCAAGAGGGACATAATGTTGAAGGAAGTGTTGTTAGCATTCTGTGAGAGAAAACAGATTGACTATAAAGACATCTCTTTTTTCTATGACGGCAAGCGCCTCCCTGTCCGCAAGACCCCTCTCCAGGTAATTCCCTTTCTTTCTTCTTTCATATAAATTAAAAAAGCTAAGGAAAATCCCACTTTTTGACCCACAATCTCTTACACTACATAGCTTGGCATGAAAGATGACGACACCATCGAGGCATTCCGTCCCGTTCACGGCGGCGGTGGCGGCCGGCGGCAGTGATCGGCGCAAAGCCAAATGGAGAATTTAAGTACTTTGTACGCATGGCATGGCGGGATTGGCGGCGGCGCTCCCAACTAGCTAGCTTGTAGCTATTCGTACTGATTAATTATTGATTCCTCGTTATTCATCTTAATTACCTTCTCCTAATTAATTAATAATTTAACTTATTAGCTTGTTAATAATGGTTCCAATTAACTATATATGGATTGAATAATTAGCCTCTTAATTACTGCTGCCATCGATCAAGTAGTATTAATTACAGTAATTGGTTCTGGATTGTGATCGAATTGGATTAATATCTTTATTATCCTATGTGCTTTTCTTGTACTTCTTCCATCATGTAGTATTATAGTGTTTCTTTATTATTTACTTCTTTCGTCCTCCAGTTTTTGTCCACTTTTGACTTTTGAAACTGTTCATCTAAGCACTTTGACTCATCAAATTATCTCAATGTGTAAGCCTAAATATAGTCATGTGTGATATTGTTTGATTTGTCTTAACATATAGATTATTAATATATAATTTCTATAATTTTTTAATATACCAATTACAAGATAAAATGGATTAAAGAAGTGTATTGGATGATGTGCAAAAATGAAAGTGGACAAATACTATGGGACGGAAGGAGTATATGATTATATTTTCTTTACTTTTTTTTACTATTGTTGCATCACGGTGTTCGAAATGAGTGACGTTACGACTTGGACAAAATATTTGTTTGTTCGATTGAACTTTGTCTTCGTTGATGAAGAAAAAAAATAAAGCGTTTAGTTGCCACTTGGACAACGACGAGAGCCGCCAAAGATGTAGCTTGAGAAGAGGTTTGGGGGATGTAATAGAGTACCAAGTATTACTCTCTTCGTCCTAAAATGTTCTTCCCACTCACTTTTTACATAATTGAACTTTAATCATTTTTTTTATCTATTTTCATTAGGTATTTTTTAAAATAATATAGTCTTGTCAACACTTATTTTGTAGAACTTTTGATGTAGTTTTTAAATATATAAATTTTATTTTTTAATTTTACACCTACAATCAAATAAATTGAATTGAAAATAAAGTCGGTCAAACTTCGTAAAATGAACCGAGAAGAAAATTATAGGACGGAGGGAGTACTACATATTATTATTAAGTCACTACAAACATTATTAAACCATGTTTATAAAGCCATAATACTTTTGTATGAAATGTGCGGTATCAAAATAAGTTATCATACCTTCAAAAAAAAATTAAGTATCATAAATTTAATAAGTGTTGGTTATTTATAGTTTACATTTTCTATTTTTTTGCTAAAGAAAAAGATGACTCTCATCCGCGAGGTTCTCTTCAAACTCGTTCGTATGTTTAACATAGTTGTCTCTCAATACAGTTACAAAGAACGAATATGATTGAACTAGGAATTTACGCTTAATTGACACCCTCTACCTTTTACCAACTGAGTAACATCTACCAGTATTTTTATTTTTTTGAAAAAATATTTATAGTTTACATACTCTCTCAGTTCCGAAAGAGATACCACTTTCACTATTACCGCATTTCGATAATATTTTTTATTTATATATTTTCATTGATAAATTGATAAAATGAATATCTTTGTAACCTATTATTTTATAAATTTTTTTATATCTTTTTAAATGATCTACTCCGTAATTTATATTTTTATATCAATACTACTTTCTTTATACGGAGTAAATAAAAAGATTTTTAAATGATAAAAGTTCAAACATGGTTGGGACTTGGGACTTGGGAGTGTGACTTAATGACTTATCAGTATGAGAGGAAGGAGTAATAATTGGATATCTCATTTTGGACTGGGGCCAGTAAATGCACGAACAACAACCCCAAAGTTAAATAGTGTACGGGGTAAAGCTAAAGAGATGCAAGAGAGTGATGTGACGTTACCTGCAGGTTGTTTAATTTCCATGTTCTCATTTACACGGAGGATGGAAATATATAATTTCATGTAAATTCCAACCGCTCCCCTGTTATAGATCGTTTTACATATTTAGTCTTTGCATATCAAATATTACTAATTAGTCCCTAATTATTATATTCATTTTCACGAATGGTTCTTTGTTAACATTTTCCTTAAGAACGTATATAAAATTGTAAATTCATACTTCTTTCTCTCTTCAATTAAGCTTCTTCCCTCCCCTCGTACTTCTTTTCCAAACTCGTCGCTGAGTTTGAAGCTTTGAATCCAAAACTGAAATTTCCACTCTTCTCTCAACTGTTTGTCTAATTGATGGAATCCAAATTCAAAAACAATAACCTTCATGGACGAGTTTTAATGTTTATTTTCTTTACAATTTCTTAAAACTAATTGATAAAACTCATACATAAAGTTTATTGGTTTTGATTTTAGGTTCCACCAAGAAGACTACAAATTGAGAGAGGAATAATCATTTTGGTTTTGAGTTTAGAACTTCAAACTTAGCGACGAATTTGAGAAAGAGTATGAGAAGAGGGAGGAAGCTTAATTGAGGAGAGAAAGAAGTATGAATATACAATTTTATCCATATTCTTAACAAAAACGTTAACAAATGACCATTCGTAAAAATGATATAATAATTGTGGACTAGATTAGTAATATTTGATATATAGGGATTAAATATGTAAAATGACCTATAACTGGAAGCCTTTTATAGAATTTAGTCATTTACTCAAATTCCAATGCATATCACACTTTAAACAACATACGGAGTATAAAATTTCATTATTTTAAAAATTACTTTTATTTTAATTATAAACTAGTATAAAAACAAAAGGTATAAACTATACTATTCAAAAATATATCAAAATTTCTACTTTCTGTGTCTCTGAGTATTTGTCCAGTATAAATTATACTGTTCAAAAATACATCAAAATACATCGCATCATGTTTGTCGTTATATTTGGATATTTATGTTAATTTTTCATTCTTGCATTTATTTTCTTTCATTTTTTTGTATTTGCAATTTTCTAATATTGTACATTATTAGAATCATTATATATATGAGAAAACATTGCATTCTCATTATCAAGATAAAACATAATGCATTCTCATAATCGAAGCTGATGCATTGATGATGAACAATCCTTGCATAAATATGATGCATTTGTATAGTCTACATAGTGCATTGTCTACAAACAATAATACATTTAAAATGTTTTGTGACACATTTAAATGTTTAGAAAGG
This sequence comes from Cuscuta campestris, assembly GCA_900332095.2. Classification (NCBI taxonomy): domain Eukaryota; kingdom Viridiplantae; phylum Streptophyta; class Magnoliopsida; order Solanales; family Convolvulaceae; genus Cuscuta; species Cuscuta campestris. The sequence continues at coordinate 413,212 of OOIL02001902.1, read as the reverse complement.
CAATGAAGGATGCAAATTTTAAAAGATTAAAATACATTTTAGTAAGTCCAAGTCAAGATCGACGAAGGTTGCTAGGAGCAACGAACTCCATATCGGCGATGGTGAAGATGAGGACAGCGAAGGTGATGGTGGCGACTTTACAAATCTGGGAGTCGTTTGATATCTAAACTCTAAGCCAACAGTTCAGTGGTTCACATGGGAGGATGAAGAAGGGTTGCAGATTCATTTTGATTTCACTCTTAGCAAAATGAACGGTAAGTTAGTTGAGAAATGAACATTATTTTATTTAAGAATGAGTACCACTTCGTTTCAGAATAAATACTACGTTATTCGTAAATAAATATTATAATTGTATCAAATAAATAAATATATATATATATATATATATATATATGAAAATAAGTGCTACATTATTTCAAATGAACACTGATATTTGTGCGAAATTGAGTATTACCTTACTTCAAAATGAGTACTACTCGGTTGTACCTTACTTTTAGTACATATGGTTGTACCATATACAGACTCGGTGAAGATAGAATGATGATGTAATTTTGCATACATTTTGGTGCACCTCAAACATTTTTTTATACATTTTAAAAAACAAAAATAAAAAGAAAAATAACGAAAGTAACAATTTGGGGAGAAACTACATTATGAGTAAAATAAAGAAAAAATATTAAATTAAGAGTTCAATATTTTTATTTTCAAAATAAACATTATAATATCAATAATATCAACCTATTGTAATACTATCTCCGTTCCCAATTTGATTACAAATTGCGAGTTACAGAGTAAAATTTCTTACTTTTTGAAATCATTTCATTTTCAAATTGATATATCAATAAGATATAAAAATTATATATTAAAAAACTACGTCAAACGTTCTACAAAACAAGAGATGACACGAATATTGTATTTTATCAAATAGTTAATAAAATCGCGTAAACAAACAAAAGTTATCGAGAGGAGAGAACAATTATAATCTATTTAAGAACGAAGAGAGTAGAAAAATACTCCCTACTATAGAATACCATTATACGGAGTAAAATGCTATATCATGACAATGCAACTTTTGTTTTGGAAACAAAAACATGCTCCCTTCCTCTCTAAATAATTTATACAATTTATTATTAAAAAATTACGAAATTTTTTTATTTGTATATTTTCACTGATTATTTGATTAAATAAAATATTCTTATCACTTCTTGTTATGTAGAATTGTTTATGTACTTTTTATGTTCATTTTTTATTTTTATACTAATCTTTAAATAAAATAATTTGAAAAAACTTGAAATTTCTATTAGTTTAACATATAAAGTAAATGATTTAAGAACGGATGGAGTAAAACTTTTTTAATTTGATAATTTCTCTCTCCTATTTTTTCAGCCGAACGGGTGGTTTTCATTACGGAACGGAAACGAGTCGCCAGTGCCATTAGGAAGGTTTCTGAACTTGAAGTTCAGCGGAGAGATTGAAAATTAGGGTTTTGGGTGTCGCCCTTAATCAACCGTCCTGCGCCACTCGCCGTCTGTGAAATTCAATCTGGAATGTCGATTAGACAGGTGCCGATAACTAAACTATTCATATATCTGGTCTCCGCTAAGCACCTCTCGCGAACACCAGCCGCCGCCGCCGCCAGATTCTCAAGCGCTTCATCGACGGCGCCATTTATTCCGATCTTCCAATTGGGGAATGGTCGCGGGTACCACGACGGGCGGCCCAGAGGGCCATTGTGGAGAGGGAAGAAGATGATTGGGAAGGAGGCTCTGTTCGCGATACAAGGCGTGAAGAGATTCAAAGACGACGAAGAGAAGCTCGACAAGTTCGTGAAAACCCACGTGCTCCGGCTTCTGAAAATGGACATGATTGCCGTGCTCAACGAACTCGAACGCCAGGAGGAGGTTTCTCTAGCAGTCAAGGTAAAAAAATCAAAGTTTTCTGTTTGAATCCGCCGCAATAGCTGGTTGATTTTCAGATTTGACAATGGAAGTGTGTGCTCCTTCATCAGATTTTTAATGTGATCCGGAAAGAAGACTGGTACACACCTGATGTTTATCTGTATAAGGACTTGATAATTGCACTGGCGAGACGGAGAAAGATGGAAGAAGCAATGAAGTTATGGGAGAGCATGAGGAAAGAAGATCTATTTCCTGATTCACAGACATTTTCTGAGGTGATTAGTGGGTTCTTGAGGGATGGATCTCCTGCAGACGCGATGAATTTGTATGAGGAAATGAAGAAATCCCCATACCCTCCAGAGCAGATGCCTTTCAGGATTTTGTTGAAGGGGCTTTTGCCACATCCCCTGCTCAGGAATAGGGTCAAACAAGACTTTGAGGAGATTTTCCCTGAACAGCGCGTTTATGATCCTCCTGAAGAGATTTTTGGATTAAGCTGATCAAGGTATGCATGTACGTATGTATGCTTAATCTTGAATCCATTGTATCATTTCCTTCCAGTAAACGAATGCAAAACTGTACTCCAGATAATGATACTTGTATGAATTTGAACTCGCCAAAAAACCTACTTTTATGCTCTAGAGACGAAGTAGCAACAATAAGAGCCTGTTTGGTAGCTTGGTTTCAGCTAGTTCTACTTGTACTAGAATAAGTAACTCATTTATTTTCCTCGGTAACACTCTAATATTTACTTGATAGTTTAATACCCACAAACTCAACCTGGCATGTGCTTGTTAATATTCCCTGCTAACAGCTAATTATTAGTAATATCTTTACTTTTGAAATGGGATGACATTATTTTCGTTGCACTTTAATCTTCCTTAACACACAACAAGACAGTTCGTTTATGCATCTACACGATGGGGATACAGCCTGTGGTAATTGGGGGTAACATAATCTTTTGGGGTTTTATTGTTTGTTAGGGGCTTTTTCGGAAGCAGCCTCTCGACGTATTGGAGTAGAGGTATGGTATGCATTCATCTTGCCCTCAGACGACACTCTTGACTGTGATACAGTGAGTCTGTTTGGCTGTGATGTATCCCAACCTTTCATTTCTCAGTAGTGACAATCTTCTCACTGTTGTTTGTAGGAAAGTAATGGCAAACTTATTCAAACCTAACCGATGCAGTTTGTACATTGTAGCACCCCCAGATTCGGGAGAGAAGAGAGGGGGCGTTCCAAGTGTCTGGTTTCTACATGGGCAAAAAAAAAACGCGTGTCAAATCAACTGAATATTTGTTTGTTTCCCAACTTTTCTGCTTCTCTTGGGAGGTTTATTTATTAATCAAAGTTTGTGACAAGTGAGAATGCCATTTCTTTGTTGTTGTTGTTGTTACAGTTGGCCGTTTCATCCTTGCTTATTAGACAAGGTGGTTTATATTTCCGACTATAGGAAGCTATTGGAAAGCTATTTGATGAAAAAATGAGCATATTTTTTTTAGTACTTGCCAGCATATTAGAAATTTCTGCTCCGTGTTTGAAAGATTCATATCTGACATTTATTTCTGATTTTTTTAAAAAGATAAAATAAAAAAAACATTCGAACTCATCTGGCTGGATTAAAGAGTTTCATACTGGATTAAATTTTAAGAAATTTAGATCACATTCTTTAAACTATGACAGGTCTTTGAAGGGATAGAGACGAACTTGGCTGGGTTAAGTCCATGATGATTTTAATGGAACCTCGAGCAAATTGGAATGGCCCGGTTTGAACGGGGTACTACATTGACAAAAAAAAAGGAATTGTATCGAGCCCAATTCGTTTTAAATGTCCGCTTCGGATAAATGGTTCCCCAAGGCAAATGTGTATCAAATTCAAATAACAATAAATCATACTCCGTATATAAATAAACAAACTTTAGTCTAATTTAGTTGGGAGAAATGGTTCAAGTCTTACTTTTACCCGGTGGAACCATTAATTTTTTTAATCTCTATTTAAAAAATATTATAATTAAAAAGAAGCCAAACAATTATTTTGGGAAAAACTAAAAAGTTGAAACAATTCATTCGAAATGATTCGAGTATTATGGAGTACTATTATTTACTCCGTACAATTTTAAAGGAGCAAGTCAGTCCGAGTATTTTGACTTTGAAGTCAAAATGTGACTCAAGTCTAAATTACTTGGGGGGACGGGACGGTGGCAATTAAAGGGAGTGAGGAGTGTTTGGGTCAGGATGGGATAATTTACTGGGGATTAGAAATCATTAATTTTTCAAATGAGATACCGAAGCACCAAGGGGTTAAACATTTAGGAACCAATCCCAACATATAAATTGGATTTCCCGACTCACCAATCCGTTTTTATTTAAAAAGAAACAAAACCAACCAATTGGGTCCAGATTACCCACAGTTTCAAGCCCGTTTAACCCACGCCTATGTCCAGATTACCCACAGTTAAAATAGACTAGCATCACTCTCGTGCGTTGCACGGGTCATACTTATATTACTAAATTAAAATCATTTTTGAAGGATACAATTTCTTATCTAATACTCTCTCCGTCCTAAAAACATCTTCTCCTTTCATTTTTTCTGTCCTACAAACTCATTCTCTTTTCTATTAAAAACTACTTTTACCCTTACTTTTTCATACCATACCTATCACATCATACCTTTTTACTACTAATCTATCTATCACATCTTACTTTTATCAATCACATCAAGTGTATTTTTAGAAAGTCAACACCAAAATATGTCTCTCTTAATTTTCCAAAAAGCCAATAAGGGAATTTCTTTCGGGACGAAGGGAGTAGAACACAAAGATTTTATTATTTTAAGGTATAAAAGTTAATTGTTTTACAAATAATGAAAGACTTCTTTATAAACTACATTACTCGTATAATTTTTATATATCAAACTTTTAAAACATTTATTTATTTAAAGACTTCTTCATGATTTTCTACTCCGAAAGCATGAATCTTGTTTAAGAGCTCAAGAAAGTGTAAGTCATTCAAAAAATTTGAAAGAGGCTAATTACGAAAAGTGATTGAGAATGACTGTATTTAAAATATGAAAAACTTAAAGTACTTTTCTATTTCCATGCATCTAATTTTTTCCGGGTAAGTTATTATATAGTGGTTGATTGTTCAACATATAAAGGTATATATTATTCAATACATTTCCATGTATTAAAGGCACACCTCTTAAAACGATGTCTCCATAAAACGTTTGAGCCTGGATCTCTAAATGGAAACATTATTAAATTGAAAGCTTATTTGGTTCGAATTATTACACGATAATAATAACTAAGTACGATAATATTTGCACACAGTACATTATTATTATTATTATCCTTTAATGACAATAAATTAATATTGATTAAATACATTAATATTATTGCACGGTATATTAGTATTATTTTTTTCTACACGGTAATACATGATTTATTCTTGCTACAAAGTAATTTATGATTTAATTATTATTTCTATATTCAACACTTAACATATGTGCCACCGTTTTTATGTATTACTTTGACATTTTTTTATATTTAATTTCTTTTATTATTTTTTATTTTGATTTTTTTAATTGTGCCTTCCTTAAATGCATAAACTTATAAATTTAAATTTCTTCATAAAATATTTGGCACCGAATTTCTAAATGGAAACATAATTAAATTGATATCTTATTTTCTTAACATAATCACACCGTAATAAATTAATAATGATTAAATATGGTAATATTAAGTTTGGCCATGTTATCTAAATGGAAACATTTTTAAACTAAAAGCTTCTTAGATTAGAATTATTAGACGATAATAATGACTAAGTACGGTAATTTTATTACACAGTATATTATTATCATTCTTCTTACATGGTAATAAATTAATAGTGATTAAATACGGAAATATTATTACACGATATATTAATATTATTATTCTTGTTACACGGTAATGCATGATCTATTCTTATTACACGGTGATTTATGATTTAATTATCATTTATTTATTCAACACTTACTATATGTACTGTCATTTCTATGTATTACTTTGACATTTCTTTTAGATTTGATTTCTTTCCGAAAAGGAAACAAATGGTTTGTACATATGACTAAAATGGTTTGTATGATTAAAATGGTCTGTTTCTAAATTGGAAATTATATAAATTACGAAACTGTAAATTTAATGCATAGATTAAAAAATGTACACCTTAACGTCATTATTACCTTTTATGGACAAATATTATTTTTAATTGAATGGTAATTATTTTTTATTATATGAATTCCAATTTTATAAAAAAGTTTGGTATTAGAAAAGAAGTTTATATAAATAATAACGTAGATCTTGTTTGCGAAATTAGTCCCTTCCTTTTTTATCAGAATTAAGTAATTATGCACGCGAAATTTCCTTAAATTTATCATTCTATTATTCTTAAAAGTATTTCCTTTTAGTAATAGAGTGATTAAGTAAATAATTACCTATTTAATTAGGCATAAATAATTACTTTTTGATAAAATAATTAGGCATAAATTATTCCAAGTAATAATAATAATAATAATAGTAATAATTAGGCGTAAATAATTACCTATTTAAAAAGGAAACAAAATATAAAAAATCTTCTGCACCGTCTCTTCCTTTTTTATCACAATCAAGTAATTAGGCAAATTAAAATTGGTTAGGAAACAAATTAATCCCTTCCTTTTTTATCAGAATAGAGTGATTATGCATTCAAAATTTTCTTTAATTTATCATTCTAAATAAGTAATATTACACAACCAATCATAGCCGTAGATCTTGTTTGTTCCTTGATATCAACGGTGTAGGAGATGAGTGCATTGGGCGGGAAAATAATTCCCCTGCTTTTAAGAATAGAGTGATTTACCCTACCATCAAAAAATTACTTCCTCCGTCCCATTTTATAATACCTGTTTCGATTTACGATGTGTAACTGAAATTATTTTCAAATCATTTTATATGACAAATGGTATATAATTAAAAAATAAATATTACGGAGTACATATTAAAATACTACATTAAAAGATCTACTCCCTCCATCCCCCTGTATTTGTCCACTTCTATTTTTACACATCATCCAATGCACTTCTTTAATGCATTTTATCTTGTAATTTGTATATTAAAAAATTATAAAAATTATATATTAATAATCTATATGTTAAGACAAATCAAACAAGATCACACATGACTATATTTAGGCTTACAGATTGAGAGAATTTGATAAGTCAAAGTGCTTAGATGAACAGTTCCAAAAGTCAAATGTGGACAAATACAAGGGGACGGAGGGAGTATAAAACTAGTAGAGGCAACAGTACTTTATTTTATCAAATTGTTAATGAAAATAGAGAAAGAAAGTGAATGAAGTTTGACCCTATGAATAGTAAACAAACATTATAATTTGGGACGGAGGGAGTACATTTACTATACGTATAACCTTTCGATGATTTTATCACACACCACACCACTACCATTACTCAACAACTAAGGCAAAATTGGAAATAAAATAGAGAACAAATATTTAAATAAACTATCAAGTCAGACTAGGAAAGTTACTTGAGTCTTCTTTCAGCAAAAAAATTTAAACAGGCAGCCTCATAAACAGGACACTGTTTGCTTGCAATTTCATGTATACATCAAGCAGCAGATTATTCTTACCTCTGGTTAAATTGTTGCAGATGTTCTACTCAAATATTGCCTGCGCTTCAATTATGCTGTGCTGCCTGAAATTCACAAAAACAAACAAACAACATTACCCTAGTGCCTCAAAAGCTCCCGCCCATTGCGGGAGGAGGGGTGACGGGGGGGATGTATGTAGCCTAACCCCTATGTTTAAACATAGAGCGCCTTATTCCGGATGACTCATAACAAGCGTCAAAAGTTGCATTGACTAATTGTTACTCCACTGTCAAAAGAAGCATAGATACTTTAAGAGCCATTTTGCTTTATTCCATCTTACTACTCCAAAGCCAAAATAATAGTGAATATTTGGCTCCATCGGAGAAGATGGAAGTGCTGGCTGGAAATCACATGAAAAAAACCCCTTGAAACCTCACATTCTCTGTTCTACTGTACTTAATCGATGTTTGTAAACATCCATATGCACCCGAACGAGGACTTGTTCATGTTAGACGGAATTTAAGTTCAATAAGCAAGAAAATAAAAAGAAAAAAAAACCATGAAGAGAGCGATGGGCGATGACTACAAAGTTAAAGTCACGTTTCTACTTTTGGCACACCTAATACCCTAAAAAGACTAATACCCATACTTATTCCACCCACCTTTCCTACCCGCTCTCATCACTTCCTCATACTCATTACCTTTTCAGGAGCAATATGGGAAGGACAATAATCTCAATATACCTTTATTATATGCCTTAATATGGTGTGAAGTCAATTTGTAACTTTAATATTCGTACGGAGGGAGAATAATTTATTTCAATTGATACATTGGATGTATTTACTTAAGTACTTGTTACAAAAAAAAATTGTTAAGTTACTTTCATAATAAAAATCCTTTTTATTGCCAAAAAAAAAGAAAAACAGAGTATGTCACTGGGCAAAGGTTGAAAATGTTTGACTAAAGAAAATCAAATGTGACCTATTAGATAGAGGTAAGTAAAATGTAGAGCAACAGAAGATTAGACTTACTGGTCATCCTTAGTGATGCGATAGTACTTCTCTGCATGCTGCCGTTGACCAATGAGTTGTGCAAACCGCTCATCATGGGTGATCACAATCAATTGAAAATTCTCCTGTCCCTTCCTGTCCTCCATGATCCTGTGGTTGGTCACGAAGTGAGTACACTCCTAACCACGAATTTTCCTCACCCCAAAAATGCAAACACGTAGATAGATATACTAGCACTACCTTACAAGTGCTGCAGCAAGACTTTCAGAGTTGGGGCCATCTAGGTTTGTTGTAGGTTCATCAAGTGCCAGTATCCCACAGTGTAAGCAAAAAGTTTCAGCTAATGCCAACCGTATTATAAGTGATGCAAGCACCTGATGGTTATAATTATCATCATTACCAAAACCCAATATACTTGGAGGATAAGTGAAAACGATACACACACACACCTACATACATAACACACACACAAGGAAACACTTGGAAGATAGCTGAAGTACAAAAGGATATATGTCCAGTTTGGTTTACAAAACCTAAGATAAATAATATGAATTACCTTTTGGCCAGCACTACACCTCCCTCGCATTTCAAGTTCTGTTTCTCCAGTTTGCATCAATAACTAAAAAAAGTTCAGCTCCAAGGGTTATTAGGTGACATACCATGCATTCAAAATGACGTAAATGCAAACTACATAGACTATGTATGCTTTAATATGCTTAATGTGAATGCTTTTCTACACATGTTAGGCCGTTAGGGGACATGAACTTACATAATTGTAGTTCTCTATTCAACAGTCTACGCCCGCAGGAAACTGTTTATCTTTTAATCATTAGTTGAAGGCAAATGCGGGAGAAGGGTGAATACATTTAAACAGACTTAGGAGGCTTTCAAAGGTGGGAGAGGTGAATGCAATTACAACCATTACGGCATGACAGCATTGACAAATCAGTATTACATTGCATGACAATTTAAGATGTGTAACTCATTACTCATCCTACACTCTCCATATTGGATATGTCCGCAGGGCTGTCAAAGTTGGTAGAGTTAGGCAATGAATTACACAATGTCATAAAATATACCCCTTTGGCCCCATAATAAAGAACCCATCTTCTTTTTTGCGTCCCCAAAAAGAACCCTATTTAATGAAAACAGGCAATATTCATTTTTCATAAGGATTGTACCTTACTCAAAATTTCAAAGTTGTACCTGGATGAAACTAAACCCTTTTTATGGGACAACGGCAGTATTTTAAAGCAGATTTAGACTAGATTGCATTAGATAACATAACGTCAAACCAAATTACACCTTGGTGCAAAACATGATACTTAAGATATTCATATATGGGATTGTCCAATAAGCCATAGTGCCCACCCCATGCCTTTTCCCGGAGAGAACCGCCTTGTGGCAATCTAGCCATAGGCCATATGGGTTTCTCAGTTATGGCGCAAGGCATACACAATGAGGCATAATGGGGCATACACAATTTTCTTTAAAAAAGTAAGATCAAGGTTATACTAGTAATTTAGTTAGAAAAATTTAAATGTTAAATTTACAAACCCTCGTCTATCAACACATCCAGTCTCCTCTTCGGTTTTCATCGCGTTCATCTCTGTGTTCTTTATATGTAACATTGTGACTTCATCTCTCTTTGTAGGTACTGATCTCCTCTTTAGTCTTCACTTTTGCGGCACCATTAGTTATCGAACAATACTGTTATCAACCCAGAACGACCCAGTTTATTTTTATTATTTTGTTATTGGGGTTCCCTTGCACCTCCCTTTGAGTCTCTCCTTTTATTTGTTTTCACTCATATATATTTGTTTAATGATAACATTTTATTCATACAAATTTGCTAATAATTTATTAATTTTAGTTTATTTTTTTACTAATTTGCCATTATAACTTGAAAACTGCATGTACATAAATTTTTAGTTTAATTTTTTTTGTAAAACAAATTGCTTAAATGTCGGCCTCAAGATTCGAAAATTTAAGTTTGTTCCCTACAACCAATATATTGTACTATGTCATGGTAGACTTTCTTGGAAACAACCTCTCTACTTTTAGTAGGGATAAGGTCTGTGTACACATACCCTCCCCCGACCATGCTTTTGTGGGCTGGGTTGTTGTTTGTCATAGTAGACTTTGTGTATGGATAAATTATGCTATTAATAATGTTCTATACTTCTATCTATAATAATAATTTATGCACATCTCACTATCTTAGTACTTTAAAATGAGGTTTACGCCTCAATATGCCTCTAGGCTTACACAATACGGCAAAACGCCATGGCGAAAAAGCGCATCAAAATTGCAATACGCCATTTCAAACATTGTTCAGGAAGTCTTTCTTTCTCACTCTATTGTCAGCTTTCTAGATGCTTCACACCCTCTGGCCTCTCTGATATTATAGAATAAATAAAAAATAAAACAAATACAATTGGAATAATAAGTGAGCTTTAAGTACCTTGTAGCTATAAGATCGAGTGCCAGAAACTTCAGAATCCGAATGAATTCTTATGTAATCTATATCCTGTCCCCTGTAAGTCTGCTGCCACAGCTCACGAATAATTTTATTTATCTCTTCCATCTTCATTGTGTGAAATCGCATGAGGGCCCTGAAATGACAAACCAAAGAAAAAGGTAAATAATTCAACAGAAAAAGTAAAGGCAGTTCTACCGTACACAGTACAACCATAGGTATAAGAATGCCGCACAACCATTTTTCAAAGGAAACTTATACGTTTATTAATCAGAAATGGATTGCTAATAGATGGAAGTTATGTGCATTGTAATAGCAAATGTGTTCATCAGTGCACTATGACTAAACAAAACATATATGCTCACTAACCAGAAAAGAATTGCTCACAATCTCGACGCAGATGTACAATACTCTTGTGTCTACGTGTCTAAGATAGAGTTTCCGCAAAGTAATTAGCGATAAATACCAAGGTAATTGAGTATAATAATAGAACTGCAATCACCACCACATAGCATGGATTGCTATAGAACATTGTTTTGTGTGATATGTTAAGGCCTATAAAATGTATAGCATCTCTAAATTAGAAACATTTCTTATAAAATTTCGAAAGACCTAATAAAATGTTAGAAAGTAGCCAAGAATCAATGTCACACATAGTACCATTGACAAATAAAAATACTAAAAGTTCAAGAACAAAAATAGCTACTTGCAAAAACAAAAAAAAACATGTTCTTTTACACAATAAATACCTCCTTTATGGATGAAACAAAAGTACAGAACTGCATGAAAAAACATGGAAGTCCAGCGATTTAAAAAACTGAAGCAGGCTAAAGAAACAAAAAGAAAATCTGAGAAGCTACTAGTGCAGTAGTGCCAAGAGAAGAAAAAAGAGAAGCCCAAGCAATTAAAAAAGTGATCGATTCAAAAATGAGGAAAAAATATGAAAAGTAACCTGAAAGAGAAGAAACACGATCGTTAAAGGGTGGAAGACTCGCAAGTCACCGAAGTCCAAGAAGCGGAAGGAGAGAGACACAATGTTGAATGGTGAAAAGTGAGTTAAGTAGTCAACCCTAGTCTTAACGTAATAAAATAAAATAAAAAACTCTGGGTTCCCGATGCGCGCCTTATAGCGCATCAGATCGCATCAAAAAATGCAATGATGTGAGGTTATGCACGCGCCTCCTGTACATTGCCAGCATCACACTATCTGATGCGCAGAACCCTACGCCTCGTGCGCGCTTTTCACAACTATGTTCAAGAAGCACCCAGGATACGTCAACCCGGAAAATGGTGATCGTCACAAAACCAGCCAGTTATCTCCTAACCCAGAAAACAGTAAAACCCAGTAAAATCTTCTATCCGACACTAACTGGCCATGTAATCCCCTCCCTGATTTTGTTATGTCTAAGCCTCTTTGACAAATTAAAATCCTTCCTTCACAAAGAATCTCAAAGATTGTGTGATATGTTAAGGCCTCTTGTGTTAAATTAAACAATACAACCAAAGTTAATCCAAAGATGTATAAATCAAGTTGATAATATTCCCAATCTGAAAATTATTATTAACTATATTTTGGTGCATGATTTATGTTTACAACACTTATTAAAAACATTATATTTAACCTAGTACATACTCCGTAATTGTATATACATTATTTTTTTATTTTATTGGATTAAATTGAACGGTTGACCTGTGATGCAAGTCACTTGGTTAGGTCTGACAACATAGGTTCATAGCAAATCAAATACCCATGGAGATAAAAGAGTTGTTTTTTACTCCATTTCCCTTGTTTCTTACTTCTATGAAATCTTGGGAGGTAAATGGAACAATGCATCAAGGGTCTAATGGCAAAATCCTCTCTGTTTATACAATGGTAAGGTTGCGCACATCTGGACCCCAACAGAATTGGAATTATATTGGGTGTGTTGTTGTCGGCTAGCATTTACAATTGAATGAAAAAACAGACTATGAAGCTTACTTATCAAGGGCATTGTAGTATCTATCCAGATCCTTGTTTGCCATCTCAGTTGTCTGCCAAAGAACAAAAATTTCTTATGCACTGCATAGAGTGTTGAGATAATTTTTTAAACACATACAAATAACTCAAATTAAGTTTTGAAGTACCTTTAGCTGGATCATCTGATCAAAATAACGGTTGTCTATATCTTTGTATTGTGCTTGTTTAAGATCATTTTCGTATTTGGTTAAATTCCTCACATAAACAGAGAGAGTACCATGGCATTTGTTTAACTGCAAATAAAAAAAAAAGCAAATGACTGTCTAAAATAGACAAACTTGGTAAGTTGTATATTTTCTGAATCCCCCTTTATGAGAATAATGTGTAAAACAAAGTTGAAAGATGAAAAGGGGGCTAACTGTTCCCTAGGCCCTAACTATATACCTTTAGCAGCCAATAAAAACCAGAAGAAACCAGATAGAAGAGACATCATGCCCAAAAAATGTTAACAAAATGTGGGTAGGAGTTGCTTTCAGAAACAATTTCTCTGTGGAACCATGAATTTGCAGTTGGTGCTTTTCAAGTAATCAATTATTGCAATAAAAAAATGGCTTAGCCATAACACACTTTCAAGCAATTCTTTGAACTCTCAAACGAATTTAAAACCAATAGTTAATAATTTGTCCAAAGCAAAAAAAATATTGGAAACTAAGGATTCTTCAGAAACCAAATAATGAAATCCAAATGTGTTCATGTTAATTGCCCAAGTGAATAATGATGCTAAGGGGCTGTTTGGCAACTTCTGAATAGGCAAGTGCTGAACCAGTAAGAGGTCTGAACCATTAAGCGCTAGTATATTGCTTAACTATTCAGAGGCAAATGTCTTATCAATTTAGATAAGAGGTCTTAACCATTGAGGCTTTGTATAATACTTAACCATTCAGAGGTAAATGTCTAAGTCATTCAGACATCTGAACCATTAACAGACTGAAACAAACCGTCTGAACCATTAAGTGCTGTCAGACATCTGAACCATTAAGAGGCTGAAACAAACAGCCCCTAAATGTGTCCACATTAATTGCCCAAGTAGATAATGATGTTATGGCCTTGACTAGCTGCGAAGCATATAGTGCATGACAGTAAATCAGCACTCAACAGAGTACTATACCTCTGAAAGAAGGCTCTCTCGCTCTTTCGAAAGCCTTACATTCTCAGCCTGGACCTTGGAAAAACCACCAAGATTCTTCACTTCATTTTCCAACAATTCAATTTCACCTTTAAGTCTAGAAACATCAGCCTTTGTTTTCCTATAATTCAAGTTATCCTCAATGTTGCGTCTCAACGGGTCCTGATTCATCATCAACTCATTGCTTTTGGTCAGTTCTTCTGATATTTCCTGCAATTTGGACTCGCAGTTTTGAAGTTGAGATTCAGAGAGATTTTGCTTTTCCCGCAGCTCCTTCAACCTCTCACCTTTCTTTTGAGTATAGTAGCTGCATGGAGAAACAGTCAATTTTCATATTGAAAAGAATAATCTATCTTGTATCATGTAAAAAACAAAAATTGCGTACTCTTCTATTTTAATAATCACCACGTCCAGTGCCTTTATTTCATGTTCAAAGTTTGAACAAACTTGCGACTGCTTGTAATGCTCGTTATCGACTTTTGATTTCAAATCATTGTACTCATCGTGCAATTTGTCTTTTTCCTTAGACAAAGGACCTAGAGCCTCTCGCAAATGCTGAAAATTCCACACGCCAACATTATCAACCATTTGTCCGAAATATACTGCCCCATTATTTTCTTCTCATCTTCTGTATTGATTGACCCAAAATATTCTTCCCGCTTTCTTTAAAAGAAAGAGTTGTGTGGTCGATATTGTTTCTTCCATTTTTAATAAGTGTGCCAAGTCAAAGAATGAAAGAAAATTTTGGAGAGTAATACTACTTTTATTTATTATATTAACATATCATAACAAAACAATTTCATGTCAAAAAATAACCAAAGCAAATGAAGAAATGCTTCTCAATAGAACCTTGACCATATAGTTGCCTTGTCATCCTTGAATTTATAATCCGGTTGATGGCCATTAAATGACTATTTCCAAATTTTAAAAAGATCATCCATTTTTTTAAATGTCCATGGCTCCATGCTGGTTTTCCATTCGGAACTTCAACTAACTATATACCATAATACACAATGAGTTAATTCAAATATAAGAAGTAAACATTAATATTTGTATTAAAAATCATATATTTCAAGAGATTGATGACCATACGTTCTGCACGAAAAGTGAAACAAAAAGTTAATCCCTTCGTCCTAAAACTAGCTTCTTGTTTAAGTTTAGGAGGTTTGACCGAAGTTATTTTCAATTCAATTTGTTAGACTATAAGTGTAAAATTTAAAAATAAAATACATATATTTAAGAAATACATCAAAAGTTCTACAAAACTAGAGGTGACATGACTATACTCTTTTATCAAATGACTAATGAAAATAGGTAAAGTCTGACCGTGTGAATAGTAGCTGAGAAGATAGTTTTAGGGAGGAGGAAGTAATAAAATGAATGGAGGTAGTAAATTTGTTTCCACGAAGTACTATGTGCAAATAACACTACTGTTGGAGAAATAAAAATACAAAATCTAGTTTTATCCACATGTCAAGTATAGTGGATATATGATTGATAGAATTGTGACCCATGAAACCAATATCAGAATATTAGAAGTGGGATTTGAAATACTGTTAGGGGTGAAACGGGGGTCTTATTAAGTTGATAATTTAGTGGCGGATTTGCGGAGGAAAATGGAAGGGAAATAGTGGGCAAAAGTATGGATGGTGTTTTAGGAGTTCTTTTTGGTATTTTATGGAAGAAAAGAATAGGGTTAAGAAGGAGAAATGGAGGGATATGAAATGGAAGAAAAATCAGGGATGGATAAAACCAAGTTGGTGTTAAGAGATATTACACACTCTTATCCAAACTTGGGGTTTGAATCTAGAATTTAATTAAGATATGACACACTTAATCAAATATCTAGAACCTAAAACTCACACTTAAGATAACCACTCTTAAGATATAGATTTAGGAATTTAAATAGCAAACACAACAAGTGTATTACTAAATGGAAAATGGAATTACAATGTGAGTCTCACAAAAAGGCCTAAGGCCGAAATAAATACACACACATAGGGGGGAAACTTCCCTGAAACATCCACTCACAAATCACAAGAATAATATCCATTTGTTTATGTTTTCTTAATGGAATGAAATCAGGGATTTGGTCTTTGATTTTCATGGCTGGTGGCTTGTCCTTTAGTGAGGAAAATCACAAGGAAATAAGTGATGATTCTTGGGAAATAATGGGGGACAAAGGGGTTGGTTTTATTGGCCTTATATTGGGTCATTCATGGAAGGTATGTGGGGACTGATTTGGTGGGTGGAGTGTCAATAAACTCACAAAAGTCTTTTGTCCTTTTGTTATTGTTTATTCAGCCTAGGTGGGAGACACAAGGGGGACAATGGTTGGTCAATGTTGGGGAATAAAAGAGGGGTTGTTTTTGGTCATTAAAAGGGGACAGGGCTGGGTATTATTTATGGGTATTTTGGAGTTATGGCTTTGGGTTACTGTGAGGGAAAACATGGGCAGGAAGTAGGGGCTGGAGGTGGGTCATGGTTTTGGCTCTTTGTCGGTGTTGTGTTGGGATTGTGAGGTTTATTTGGGCAGGGAATGAAAGGAAGGAAGAGAGGGTTTTACTGGTTTATTAAAAGGCTTAAAAGAAGGAAAATAACAACAAACAAAAAGGTTTTGGTTTATACACTCTTATTTTCGGCCATGGCTAAAATAAGAGTAGGAAAAACTTTATTTTGAAAAGGAAATATTTTGGATGTTTTGGGATGGTTTGGACTGAAATGGGAGTAGACCACAGAACCCTCGGGTCAAACGGAGGTTGTTTTGGCCTTTCGGGTTTAAGGACCATTTGAATTCAACTAAAATGGATCATAATATTTGAATATAAGTCCTTTGGTTCTTATGATAGTGTAAGGCGTGAGTGAGAGTTTCATGGGGCTAGGCTCGGGTATAACAAATACTGGTAAGAAATATAAGCCATCCTGAAAGAAGAAACAGACAATGCTTACTTTTAACAAATGTCAAACATTTATATTGCAGATCCTTTAGGTAAATCTGAAGAGTAAGGAGTGGGAATTTCAACCCCTGAATTCCATTCCTCTTCAATAAAGCATTATAACCTTTGATGAAAAACTCAGCATTTTAAGTTCAACTTTTCCTATGAATAGGTAATATTACAACATTAGTATCACTAATTCTTAGGACCAAGAAGAATTACTATCTATGACCTCTAAAAAGGGCACTTTTTAAAGACCTTTTGTCCCAAAAAACAATCAATTTTCAACCCCAAAAGAAAAAAAACTTAATTTCATTATATCCAATATTTTTACAGAGTATTATAGAAAGTAGTAAAACACTAAAACAAATTGACTTTTCCATAAAAAAATACTCTTTAAATCAAATAAGATTATGCCCAAAAATACTAGTAATACTAGTTTTACCTTTTCATCAAGCTCAACTTGACTTTTCTCTTCTACCAACTGTTCCAATTCGTTTTGTACGGTCTCTACACTTTGCAAAGCAGAAGCTGATTTAACTTTTTCTTCCCTGATGGCAGCCAATCTAATTTGTGCACTGTTGCGATCATTTTCCATGTACCTCTGCTCTTCCCTTAGCTTTTCTACCTCATTGTGCAAAGACTCCCTGGGCCAATTTAAGATTGGAGGAGTGATTATAAAGCTGCTGACTTTAATGCTCGCATGCCATCGCCATCACAAATAAAAGGCCAAGAAATACACACTGCTTCGTTTGCAGAGTAGACAAGCAAATATACCTCTTGGTCTCCAATGCGTTCAACTCTGATTGGATTTCCTCTATGGATTTGACACCCTGCCCACGGGAATCAAGCTTGTATTCCAAATCATCAACCTCTCTTTCCAAAACTTGTATTTCAAGTAAAAGCCTTTCAGCATTTTCAACAGGTTGACTTAGGGCATCCACTAAGCTCTTGTCTTCTTTTATCTGAGCCATGACACACAACACCTGCCAACGAGGTAACCAGAGTCAAGTTTACTGACAAAATGTACACTGTCAAGTACTCAATGTTTTATCGAAGTGTTATGAAATGCCACAGAACTCTCTTTGTATATGAATGGAAGAGTAATAAGGTTAATCTGAATCTCTTTATTTCTTCACAAGGAACAATGTGTCCCAAAAGGAGTTAATATTGACAACATTTCCTGTAAATGATGAACTAAATTACAATGTTACATTAAACTCTCTCTGCTTCTAACTTATAAAATGTTGGTTGGTAAATCCCGCAATGCAGTTAGGGTCAAACATAGAGTTACATGGGATAAGGTAGTGTACATCTTGACTCCCCACCCAAAGACACAAATGAAGTTTGGTTTGCATTAGGTTTTAAAGTTATTGGTGCAGCTGAACAATTGAGGTTCATATGAGTTGAAATAAAAAAAATGTGTTGCTATTTCATGACATCCTTGCCATTCAAGAAGTCTAAGGCTCAACTTGTTTAAAACAAATCCCAAAGATTGTGAAAACATTTAATTGTTGGCTACATAATATGCAAATTGTGTTGCCTGCCTCTAGGCCCTAGAACAAAAAGAAGGCATTTGGGAATTCCGCTTTCTTTGGTGGTGACTTTGGCCTCCTCATACGGCCACCAGTTTTGAGGGGAGCCTTTGCGCTTTAGAAATGAAACATTGCCAACAGCTGCTTTTTGCAGCTGTTGTTTTCCCCTAGCAAGGACTCCCACTTTTCCAAAAATATTTTCAACTTTTTCTAAAATACTACGGGGTATCTACTTTTTAACTTGAGTATTTGCCTACTTAAAAAATACCCTTCCAGTAATTATACATCACAACAGCATCAGCTCAAATGAACACCCAAATCTAAAACTTCTCAATGGCCATTTTTACAGCAACAGCTGCAAATAGATGAATCCAATGCACCCTTACTCTTTTCAGTATATACAGAAGTAAGAAACACTGATTTGTACAATCAAATTATGAGTGGCACTTAAAAGAAGTGGAAATAATAAAGTAAAAACCATCTTTTACTGAATTGAAGTTTTGCAAGCTTAGGAGAATGAAGCACATTTTTACAATCAAATAGTGTTACATCTTTTTACCGAATTGAATTTTTGCAAACTTAGTGTTTCATGAATGTAAAACACCTTTCTAAGTTCGCTGTTATTCTGTGTTAAGAAAAAAAGGCTGTAGAAAATGGTACTTCACTTGCTTTCTGGTACAACCATTGGAAAATATACTAACCAATTCTCATTGAGTAGAGGACATAAGAAAGAAATAGAAAGCTTTGAACTCATGATGAAATACTACAAGGCTAGTGAAAAAATGTGAACAGTTACAAAGACGCGGTTTAGTTTGTTCATGAGTATTCATGCTTAGCAAGCTCAAGCAGCCTTCAACGTCAATGGTAAGCTAGGAGCTATGATGAAATACTACAAGACAATTGAGAAATTGCGAGCATATAAAAAAAGGCAAATTTTTTTTTTAAAGTGTATTTGTAGTTTCATACATAATTAGTTCGGGCAGGCAGGTAGTGTACAAGTCATGTTGATGTGTGGTACTGTGGTGGTCACATATGTTCTATTTTAGAGAAGGAATACTTTTTTGTCCAATGCCTCTCTCTTCAGTTTCAACAAAGTTCAAGCTATTCATCATAATTGTTCTCTATAATTTCAGAATTTTCTTAAAAAAATATAATCAGGAACAAAAGTGAAACAAGAATAAATGGTGCCAAAGTGAGAGTGTGAGACATGTAGTTCCTGGAATCTAGAGCAAAATTCATGAAAGTGCTAGTTTTAAGCATTAAGCAAAAGTGCAGCACTGCAACTGTACAGCATCTGAAAAGTAAATTAACAGATACCAGTGTGGTAAATTACATCATCAAGAGCTTGGTTTTTTGTCTCCAACTCTGTGTTGAGCTCACTCAACTTCTTCTCTAATATAGGAATTGATTCCTCTCTAATTTTGATGTACTCTTTATAAGTCACATTGAGATTGTCTAATTGCTGGAACTGAGAATCAGCTCGTGAAGACTCCATGGCCAATTGATTCAAATGCTCAGCAGTGTTTGCACCCTTCACCCGTTGCTGCAATGACAATTAGAATTCAAGTGTCTTAATTCTGCTTGGAGTAGCGACACAAATATAACATATATTACCAAGAAACATGCATAAAAATGACACTTCATTCTCAACTATAATAGACTGCAATTTGCAAAGACTTAACCTTTTTAACAAAATCATCTTCCTCTTCAGCAGAGAAAAGGCGCTCACAACACGGGCAAATATGATGGTTGCGAGCATAATTTTCAAATGACCCAAACATTGACTGCATACCACCTTCATGGTAATGTTTGCTGCATTCAGTATATAACAAAGTATTTGCTTAAGGTGCGAAAAAGATTTTTCACTTATTAAACTGAAAAATCAGCAATGGCAAACCTTTTTAGGGTCTCACTTTTCTCCTTCACCGAATTCCAAAGTTTAAGGTAATTGTCAATACTAGTGGCCACTGGGTCAATCAACTGGAGTTTTGATTCAACATATCTTTTCTTTGCTGCAATTGAATTAAAAAAATGCATAATGTATGAACATGTAAAACACAACTTTCAAAATATTAATAAAATGATAAGAAAATGCGGATAACAAGTAAAGCATGGAAATTGCAACAAAAAAAAAGTTGTACAACAAAGGGCCTAAAAGGAAAAAATGCACAATAACCATCTTCCATGACTTAAGTGGTGGAAAAATACGCACAAGACTTCCTCATTAACACACAAAAATAAATCCCAAAAAAGGCAATGCTTTTGTCATGCAACTTGGCTACATGCTTCAATCAATATTTGACGTGTAAGATATGATGGGAAGAAACTATTATGTAGTACTCCCTCTGTCCGGAAATGATGTTCCCATTGTACCTTTTTTCCCGTCCGGAAATGATGTTCCCATTCTACCTTTTCATATCAACTCTTCCAAAATACCCCTACCTAAATGCTCCAATTTCTTTCTCCACACTTTTGATCCCCATGTTCTTGTTTCTTTCTCCGCCACCTCCTTTTTTTTTGCTTCCTCTTCTTCTTTCTCCCAGCCAGATCCAGCTTTCTCTATTTCTCTCTCTCTCTCTCTTCCCCCACCCCCTTCTTCTCCTCGTTTCTTTCTCTTATTTCTTTTTTCTCCTTTTTATCAGATCTAGCCATCATATACATCATCTTCTCCTCTCTCAATTTCTCTTTTTACGCCGCCCCATTTTGTTCTTTTTTTAATTACTTATTCGTTTTCCCAGTCAGATTTGCATGAAACCTAGGCTACCATGGATCAGATAGCCTCTTCGAACCACGAAACGAACGGATCGAAGAAGGGGGTAGGCGTGTTTGATGTTGTGGCCGTGCAACTTCACTTCCTCATAGATCTACAGTCTCAGGAGGTTCTTTCCGTAAGGTATGTAAGGGCTGTGATGTGTAAAGAGTGATGGGGCTGGCGGAGATGATAGGGGTATGGGGTTGACGGTGGGAGTTAGGGTTGCGACGAGATGTCTGGTGCGGTGGTAGCTGGAATCGTGGGGGCTGGGCAGTGGATGGGCAGCGTACAAAGGGAGCAAGGGCATTTTAGTCTATTTAAGTCTTAAGTCAAGCCCTCTTAAAAATGAGGAAAAGTCAAACCGGGAACATCATTCCCAGACGGAGGGAAACTACTATAAGCTAGTTTGTGTGTGCATGCATCAGATCAAGAGTGTTGTGGGGGGTATTGTTTACATTCTGCTTCCTTGTTAATTTTATACAAGTTATTGTTAGCTTCTTCAATTTTCATCTGCACCATATTTAAATCCTTCTCTGCTTCACTAGCTTTTGCACTCAGGTCTTCAAATTCTGTGTGCATAGTCCTGCAATAAAATTTTGAAGGGAAAATAATATATGCAATAATGCTTCCACATAGAACCGAAAGAAATTTAAACACATGAGATATGATGCACTAAACATTTTAAGGCAATGGGACATTGATATGGGTAGGACCAAAAATGAGAAGCATGCAGAACTTGAAATCTACAAAAATAAAAATGACGAAATGACATGCCTATAGAAGACCTATATTCCTCTGTCATTAGCAAAACTATATTGATTTTTTAATAACAATTTCAACTACCACGAAATATAGATTTTTATCAGTTGCATAAAAAGTGGGAGATGCAATATCAAACAAAAAGTGTCAGTACAGTAGATCAGTGAACTGCTTACATAAATCATCTTAATGCTCCCTCCATCTCTAAATATTCTTCACTTATACGATGCACAGATTCAAACTACTCCCTTTATCGACTTTATTCAATTACTTCCATTTTTAAGAACTAAAAACTAAAAGTTCTTACTACATTAGCTGATTCATCTACCTCCCTACTTAATTATCTTGTTATACAACAATAATATTATTCTAAAAGGTCCAAGATGGATTAGAAACAACAAAAAATAAATTTAAAATTTATATGTAGTTTTATATTTAATAAGCTTTATTACTCTATATGTTATTTCCATCATCTCCGATGGATCCAAAGATTCACTATTTTTTGGCGTTGGCCTATGATGGAAGAAAGCAAAACAGCTCTTTAAACTGTTTGTGCTTCTTTTAAACTGTTTGTGCTCTTTAAACTAAGTCAGTGCATCTTTTGACGCTCATCATGGCTCATCCAGAAACAGCCGCTCTATGTTTTAAACATAGGGCTCATGCTAGGTACGTGGTGCTTGAGTCGGGGGTCTCTTTGAAAACAGCCTCTCTAAGTAGGGGTACCGGATCTGCGTACACAAACCCTCCCCAGGCCCTACATTTGTGGGATACAACTGGGTTGTTGTAATACTCGGGCCTGGCCAGAGTGGAGCTGGGAGGTTAGGAGGTAAGAATCATTATTTTTATAAACGGAGCATCCTAGATGCTTCAATTGGAGCCGGTGTCATCCATTGACACTCATTAAGTACACCTGAATAATGTGGCCCTTTAGAGTTATAAATAAATCAATTTCATAAGTTGAGGCGGGCTCAAGACGGATGTAGCAAAATGGAATGCTATTTAAACTGGTTTAATTCTCGTTGTTCATGCGGAGTATAGGAACTGGAAACATACTGTTCTCTCATTCTCTATTTCTTACTAGAGTGACTGGGTTAAGGCTGCATTGATATTATCTTTTGAAAATATTCATCAAGATAATGCATTACACACGTGTCAAGGCATATATAGATAGATATTATCCATATATAGATAGATATTATCACTGCGAAATCCCATGTTTCAAATGAAACTAAGCTGTTCTCATACAGTAGGTAATCGATGACAGTGCTGCACGTTTACTGAATGAGTTTCACTATTTGAAACGAATCTATACAGATGGGTGTCAAAAATGGTTGAGAGACGGCTATGTGCTTAAGGTACCATACCTTTGTGCTACCAGACTATTTGACTTACTCGCTAGTGGAGGTACACCAACTCAATAGCCTCAATAGTCAATTCGATACACTTAGTAGGTAGAAAGCTGCAAAGCCAAGGTACGGAGTAAGGTAAGGTTCCATGCAATGCTATAGAATACAATAATCTTCCTATGAAAAAACTATGTTATGAAATCATCAAAGTTTGAGATTTTTCAATCAAGTTCAAGACTTCGGTGTATTCCAGCACAACAAGGAGGCATCATCTTCTTGTACTTCCACGAAAATGAATAATGAAGGATCTGTTAACAGTAGTAGTAGTAGAGATGTTGCAAATACTAATAGGGTTGGAAAATATCTCCAGGTTATAAACTTAGATTACCAACATCCAGGTTATAGGGTTGCAAAATATTTCCAGACTGGCAAAACTTCCAATATCTCGTTGGCAGTGGAGTCAGTTATGAAACAAAAGACAATCATAGATCTGGACTTGACTGGAACTAATGCAAGTAGACAAGTGCTTACGGCTGCTGAGTTGGGGCTCATGCTAGCATTAGCTGTAGCTTTGGGTGTTGAGCCTACTGCTTCAATAGCTGTAGCTCAATAGCAGTTATTCAAAACATAATTAACATAATTATATACATATCAGACAATAACAATATTAGACTTGAGGTCTGCATACAGTTTGTCCCCCCAAACCCTACTCTCGAGTGGGATATACTTGATGATGTGTTTGATTTGGCCTTGTTTGAGGTTCATTTGAGGAGTTAGGGTTGATCCCTGATTTTCACATCTACTTTGTTGGATGTTCTCATCGGGACATTGACTGCTGGCGGGCGATTTATGTTGGCTTCGGCAAAAAAGTTTCTCAGACCACAGGGGAAGGGGAATGTCGCTCTTAAAAATTGCCTGCATAAGCTTATTTTCATACCCTTAGGCCTTAGGTACGAGCGGTTTGTGGTGCCTAATTCAGTAGTGGTGGGCTAATGGTTGAACTAGTAAAGATCATATCTACCTGCACTTATCTAGATGTCGTAAGCTCATAACGATTGTGTTTGTGGTTAAAAGGCACATGTACGTACATGTAGTTAAAGAATACCCGTCGGTCATTGCAGTTCATGGGATGCGTTGGTACTTGCACTTGAAGACTTTAGCACACGTGTACCAACAGTTTGTGGTGCCCTAATCGGGAAGTGGACCGGTAAATACAAATTCCACCTGCACTCTTTTGGGTGCCTTAACAACCGTGTCTACGGTTAAGAGGACAGTTAAAGGGTACCCGTCCCAGCCTATGGTTTGGGTATACATCTCTACCATCATTTGTGGATTATGGTACCCGTTTTCTACCAGCAATCTCATAACTAAGGACTGGCCATTTGCCAAAAGTGGCAATGGGCAACTTTCTTGCAAGGGTTTGGCAATACGAGAGGCTGTTTCGGTTCTCCGTGGTGGCTGGTGGTGGCTGAGGACACTGATATACCCGTGTCAACTTCTCTTTTTGATGATTTTTTTTTGGAATTTGGATTTCTGGATGTCTCATCTTACTCTTGCACAGAATTTGGCCCCACACATTCTTCCTCACCCTCTTCATAATCGGTACATGTTTTAGCCATGGTTTTTTTCTTACGGTGGCATCCCCCCTACACTACACTTTGGACATTTAGATCTGCTTTTGGGATGATATATTTTTTGTTTGTTTACGAGTTTTGTCTCGCACATATCTTATTTTTATTACTTACGGGCATGGAGTTTGTTCCTGCTCGCATGACTTGTGTATTTCTTTATTTTACCTAATGCATTTAATTAAAAAAAATGTTTATTTTTAGTTACATGAATTTTTGTAGTCATATTTGGGAAAATCAGCTATCTTTTAATCCCATTCCAATAAATTCTCTACTTTTTATTTATAAGAAACCAATGGTTTAGTTTCAAGCTCCAAAGCACATAAGACTAAGACCTTAAATTTGACTAAAGTCAAAAGACTATTTTAAGTTTTAAAAAAAATTGGAGTTTGGAGTTTGGAGTGTACTGTCAAGATTACTCAAATTACAAATTAGAATTGAACAGGCCAAAGAGTGATTCTAGAGTAAATTCTAAATGCCCTAAAAATGCAGGTTCACTTGTTATAAGCATGTGAACATGATCAAGGATATGAAGCTACACAAGGCCCTCATAATCAAACTTAACGACAAATGTAAAGGGTCAAGAAACCCAATACACCATAAGAAACATAGATAATACATTAGATACTCTAAATTAAATATAAAGAGAAGAATTTGAAATTTGAAGCCTACCGACTACAACTATCAAAAGAGGAAATCAAGGGATTAACTTACCTCTGGACCTGTGTAACTTCTTTCTTCAAATCCTTGTCCTGAGGAAGCCTTCCTTTCATCACCACTTTAATTTTATCCTTGTATTCATCAAGGCTGTAGGGTTAAGAGATGAATTATCAGTTATGATATTTACTATAAACTATTGAGATAAAATTATGTTTATCATAAACTGCTAGATAAAACAGCAGGGGGGAAAGATTGTATGTGATACAAAGTCACTCACATCTTCTTGTGTTTCTTTTTCTTGGTTTCCAATTCCACCTTCTTAAGGGAGAGTTTAACTCTGTCCTCGGAATCGGCACTTATACGGTCTCTTTCATGTTTAAGGTCATTAATTTTTGGAGCTAAGGTGTATATCTCACTCTGCTTTAGCATAATGCATTTCCCAAATCCTCGTTCTTCAATTTGATTATTCTTTTTCTCACAATCCGCTTGCTGCAATGCCAAAGAAAAAATAAAAGGTCTGGACTCTGAAGCTTTAAGAATAGGATTAGACTTGAGCTGAGACATCAAACCAATTTCTGTTCCCTCTCGTCTAGGTGAGCCAAATTAACATCTGATATTTCAAGTTCAAGCTTATAAAGCAAATTCTTCTTCTCTTCAATGCGTTTTAAAAAGTCTTTCTGCATTGAACAATAAACATAGCTATTATAATGAGAAACCCAAAAAATAGTCATAACAAGAAACAACACAAGCATCACATGTGTTAGGGGCAAACCTTGGTATCTACTTTAGCATTTATCTTGGCTGACATATCATTCCAACGGCTATGTGCATTCTCATACTGACTCCATACTGATGCAGCTATCACTGAGTTTGATTTCTAAATGCCATTAATGCAAGCAAATCTTGTCACACAGCATAAAGTAATAGATCTCGAGTGAAAAGGGGATGTCATTGAAAAGGTGTTGAACACTGTACAAGTAAGGGCCATTAAAGAAGTATAGAACAAACAACACCAGAGAAACGTCCAGCCTTCACACTCAGCCCTCGCGCTCACCACTTTTTGCAAGTTTCTCCCTAGGTTATAACCACCAACCAGTTGAAATATCAAGCATACACCATGACCCACAATTGGTCAGATACCCACTGGTACCAACACAATATTGACAAGTTAAATCTCACATAATAAATTTCTAACCCTTGTAGTTTGGATTTAACTTTTATTAACATTTCTAATGTTTTAAACATTTGAATGACAAAGCAAAATCATGATTTGTACGGGGTATTTGAATAAGGAATCATATAGAGCATTACATAATTCTTTGATTGATTAAACTACTTCTATATAACATGTAGATTGCATGCTCACTAATTATAAAAAAGGGAAAATATTAATTGCTACCTTAAGGAAATCGATAAAAAAGTACATGGTGATCTAAGCTGTAAAAAGTACTGATTAAAATTGGAAACACACAGTGCTAAAGAAAGCTTAAGAAAAGACTATACAAATGAAGGGTAGTTTGTATATACTATTCTCCGAGAACATTTTTAAATTCTTAATTTAAAGCCTTCTATAATGATCATAATTCTAATATTAATGTAGAATCCCTCACCACCAACTCAAGCTTTTAGAATTGAAATGAACCACATCATTTAATATGACATCGATGCAATTAAAAATTCTAAACATTATGTCTAACAGAGAATTCATCATCCATATATTTCCATTTGTTTGCCTATTAAAGAGTAAAGACACATACATGAGAGATAACGTTGACAAAAAATTTAATTAAACAAAAATGTATTTTGCCCAACATTAATTTGAAGTGAAAACCGAAAATATAAATCCTTCGGTTTCACAAAGGTTTCTGACCTAAGAAGAGTTGGAAGGAGGCAATTAAACAGAACTTAAGACTTCTTGCCCTGACTAAGGATATGACCTTAAATAAGAGCGTTTGGAGAGCTAGGATAAGAGTAGTTGGGTAGGCCCTTTGGGCTAAGTGGTAGTTTTCTAGACTTGTTGTGTGCTTTGTATGCCTTATGTGCTTGGTGATCTCTCTTTGCAGTATTTTTCTTTCGTTAACATTACTCTGTCCTTTGCCTTTGTGTGCTTTTGGTTTTATGTGTTTTCTCTGCTTTTTTATGTATCTAATGAGATCTTTTATTACTATTATTATCTTTTATTATTTTTGTTGCATGAGCCAGGGGGTCTCATGGAAACAAACTCCCAACTTTTGACTAAGGGCAATGTCTACCTACACACACCTTCCCTGGACCCTACTCTTGTGGGATCCAATTGGGTTGTTGTTGTACTCTTTTGATAGCTCCAAAATATTCTCACATTTTCCCTTTACCCTTTTTGGAAAAGTATATGTGGTTCATAATATTTCTCTCTTCTAAACAAATTCTAACCACATTTTCCATTTTTCAACCCTTTACTTAATCTCCCTGAAGTCAAAGTGGGGAAATATTTTTTAGGATGCGGGCAGTATTATTATGACTTCTCATGATGTATTTTCTGGGGGTGTAGGCGGTATTATTATGACTTCTCATTGTGTATTTTCTGGGATGCATGCAGTATTATTATGACTTCTCATTATGTATTTAATGGGATGCAGGCAGTATTATTATGACTTCTTAGTGTATACACATGCATAAAATATGTAGACATAGGTTCATATCAAGTGTTCTACACTAAACAGTAGCCTAATAATGCAATGCAAGAAACAATGCTTACTAAACTGTAATAGCATAATTAGCCTCATTAGAGTCTTGGACCCATAGTCATGATAGGTGAAGATGAAGAGATGAGGTATGTGCTCCTGATATGCTCAGGCAAGCGAGCTCTGTGAGCACTGTGTGTGCTTCTTCTCGTGTTGAGGGGTTAGTCACTTTACCACACAAGTACCTGAATAATTCCATGTGCTATACTAAACACATAGTAAGCAAAAAAGTTAATAAACTTAGCCAATACTCGAAATTGCATGCTGCGGTTTTGAGACATTTGTATGTCAAGGCGTATTGCATAAGCCTTAAGGGATAAGCCTCAATCTTAAAGTTTAAAATTGTGCATTTAATATTTTCAAAGAAGAAAACTGAACATTATTAATAACATTACTATTCTATAAACCTTTAAAAAGCATATTGGCAACGTAAAATATCTCAACAAAATCTAGCATGAAACAACAAAATATGTTCAAGTTCAAAAGACAAATTAGTAACAATAAAAATAAAAAACAATAAATTAATGACAGATTAGTAAGAATAAATGGTAGCTTAAAAATATATAAATGGGTAAAAAAGAAACGGTCTAAAAGAATACCAAATAATAATAAACAGTAAGAGAAGGGATAAGGACTAAGGAACACACAATGAGCCTTAAAAAATTTACTCCATAAAACAAACCTTAAAAAAAGATGTGAGATGGGGCAGGTAAAAACAAACACAAACGAGTAAATCAACTTACGATGCTCATCAAAGTCAATAAGCAATGGAAAAGCAGCTCTGCTAGGAAGAACAATGTGATGGAAGAGAGATGAAAACGGTAGAGGATAGGCGATCGAGTAGGGTTAGAATCTACTCAGGTAATTTAACTTTAAGAATTTTGTAATTAAATTATTAATTTAACCCTAATTTTATTTTTGGGGAGAAAAAATGTACGCTATTCTACGCCTCAGTGCACATGCCTCAACGCTTACGCAATTACCCGCCATATCTGAACAACCTTTATTGCCTAAGGCTAGATGGCCATAGGGCGTAATCTTCTGGAAAATGCCATGAGGCGCGCCATATGGCGGGTTACGCCATGAGATTTTGAACGCTGAACTTAGAAGCATCCTCTAATTCCTCAAACTCAATGATAACTTCTTCCCCCACCATCACCGTTGTCTGCAGCTCAGCGACTCAGGTTACGAAGTTTTTTTGTTGGTCTCCTTTTTCAACTACTTTCCCCTTCGTCTTCTTTTGATTTTCTTCGTGCTTAGGTCTTTTGAATCTTTACAACAACCACAACAACCCGGTTGGATTCCACTAGAGTAGGGTGTGTGTACACAAACCTTACCCTACTCAAAAGTAGAGAGGCACCTTTTGAAGCTTTATATTATCAATAATCATTTTTTTGGTGCATTTTGAGTATAACCATGAAATAGTTTAGTTTTGTAATCTGAAATATGTTTGGCCTCTGCTTTTTCCTTTGTTGGTTGTGACTTTCAATTTCAACTACTTCATTAATAATAGCTTAACATCTATGGTGTGTGTCTGCTTGAAAAGTACCTCTGCCTGCCTCTAACCTTTCATAACTAGGTCTTGGATCAAAAAGGGTTTCTCCCATCTCAGTGCCCGTTACCAAATAAATGGATAAAGTTAAACACTTTGACACCCTTCTATATTGACCTGTTTGAAACAAGTGTAAAAATCACCTTTTTATCCTCCAAATCCTTTTGGTAGTCTGAAAGTCTCGATCTCAAGCGGTTCATGAGGTTCAGAGCAACTTCATCGCTGAATTGACTAGTTGAAACAGGACCTACATTATATCTTTCAAAAAGTTCCTTGATAGATGTGTCTCTCTGATTCTTGTATGCCCTGTGAGTCTAAGCACCAAAAATGAAACAAACAACAAAGCCAATTACTTCAGTAAGAAACTAAAAAGATCAGTTATCAACTTCTGTATTAGAGTCAAAGAAACTACATGAGCTTCATTTTCAAGCTTCAAGATCTCCCCCGTATAGCCTTTGATATCCATCTGGAGGAAAGAACGCTTAGACAGCAAGTCATCCGTTTCTCTACGCAGTTTGCTGATTTTTGACTCTAGAAGAGCAATCTTCTCATCGAACTTGGCTTTCCACTCCTGCAGATCTTCATCGGTGTCTAGAAGTAGAAACAAAACATAACAAAACAAAATTCTCTTCAAGGGGAAATAGCGAGTTAAATGAAACACAAATTCATTGTTTTGAAGGAGCGATATCTAAAACAGCATTTTAAATGTAAAACAATCCTCAAATCAAAGTTAACATTGCAAGCATTGAAGTGCACTGTTTCTTCGTCTTGTTTTTGAGAGGGAGTGCACACACAAGCTAGATCTAAAAAAAAAATCTAATTCTAGATATTAGAAAATGTAACGTTCTCATTTAATTTGAGTATAATAGGATAACTGGAAATAAATACTCCCTCAGTTTCAAAAATTATGTTTCAACGGTTTCAGATACTTTTGTCCCCAAAAAACACCTGCTTGATTAAATCAAGCAAACTTTTTTGTGTAATATGTCAAAAAGTGACGAACATAAGTCATATACAAGCTATACATGATAAATTTCGTTAAAAAAGCAAATGATTTTAAACCTGTAAGCATGATTGATTATTTATGATGGCAGTACCTTACAAAAATTAAAAAAAGGACATTCATCATATAAGACACTTTTATGAGACAGGTAGTTTCAAGAAATCTAACACCAGCACACCACAAACCTTCACTCTTAGAATCTAAAGCAGCTTTCTTTCTCTGCTTCTCTTGATACAAAGCACTTCTTTCAGCAGTCTTTGCAGTTATTTGTTCCTGTAATTTCCTTAGGTCCTCTAAAGTTCCTTTAACACAGTCGATCTTACTATCTAGGTTCTGGATCTCTCCCTCAAACACCTGAATTTCATTTTTCAGTTTGTTTGTCTCCTTCTGGTCTTGAGCAATGCATTCTCTTAACTACACCAAACACAAAACAAATTCAATAAGCTTTCATAAAGTGCATTCGCCTATTTTGACCTTTGAATAATTTTTTGAAATGTAACTCAAAATTTTGATTTAACATGTTTGAAGTAGGTCCTGACTAAAAAGCAACAGATGGGAGTTGATCATAGAATTTTGATTTACAATCTGGGTAAACAGGAGGCAAATTAGCACTAAGAAACCTTGTAGGCAGCATCTTTCAGCATTTGAAGATTCTCCAATTTGAGTTTAAACGACTTTATCTCTTGTGATTGATCCTTGTGAAGTTTTTTAATAACCTCCAAAGCCTTTGTATATCTGAAAAGAAACCAAATGAACCAAGAATACAACATAACAGCAGCAAAACATCATATTCCTAAGCAGTAATACTAAATAGAAACCAATGATTGCCCATTGGTTTATGAACTTATCTGCATGCGCAGAACTGAAGAACTGTTAGAAATGTCCAGACATATTGTTAGATTTATCCTTTAGCAACTTTAGATCTTGAAGCTAATCAAACATTAATTTGGAAAATAAAAAATTTGAAGAGTTGAAGAATATAGAACTTATTAGGAAGAGGCTTAATTAATTACTCCCCCTCCATCCTAAATCTAACTTCCCAACAGGGGCTCATTTTTAAGGAAAGGTTAAAAATGCTCTGACTTTCCAAAAATGACACAAGCACTTTTCTTACACATTTGCATCTTCCAGATCAGAGCTGCCAAGCCAAGTTGCTACCATCTACAGCAACCTTCTCAAATATTTCTAATCAGTTTTTTTTCATTTCTTCTTCTCATTTCTTTAAAGTCTTGAAAATAAATCACAATGCTCTTTTTACCTGAAAAAGAAAAAGGTCTTATTACCAGAAACAGTTGGTCGGAAGTGAGAGAGCAGAAATTGTCAGTGCCGGAGATATTACTCTTCTGTCCCTCATCTTGCCAGAGAAAGTGCTCAATCTGGAATCGGGTGTTGAGGAGATGCAAAGCAAAATTGGTAGAAATTTCTCACTGAAATTATTGCCGAAGAAGGAAAGAGCAAGAAAGGTGAAGGAAAACAGAAGAGGATGACAGGGGATGGAGAAGGGAAGAGGAAGAAAGGCGGTGGTGACGGAGAATGGGAGAGGAAGAAAATTGGGAGGGAGAGATGGGAGGGTGTGAGGATAAGTATGTGAAGGGCATTAGGGTCATTAAACATATTTGAATTTGCCTTATTAAGTAATAGAAAGATACTTTTAGTTTTAGGACAGCTCATAAAGAAAAGTTGGAAGATAGTTGTAGGACGGAGGGAATATATACTCAGTTGTCAATACAGATGGGTATATTCAATTGTGTGGGCTGGGTGTTCGACAGTACAAGTCTCCGACTCCCATTTTCCACATTAACTGTAATATTTTATATCATCTACTTTTAACTTACAAATGCTATCTATAATATGTGCTTTCAACTTCAGATATTTGGATAAAAATGTGATATTAGTTTACTTATCTCATTAAAGTTGTTTAAAATGTAAAGTTTTTATACATCTTTGTAAATTTATGGAAGCCCAAATTTACATTTTGGAAGTTCAAAGTTAAAATTCTGAAACAAGTGAAATACAAGTGTTAATTTGGTAACTTTTCCTAAATCTTGTTTCATTTTTTATATTTCTTCTAATTTTGTTTTGTTTTCAATTATTTGAAATATGAAGAACATGTTCATTTTCTCAAAAAGTAAGTTCTCTGTAAATGGGATTAATTTTGGTGTTCAGTTTCAAAGTTCAAATTTTAATATAGTCTAGAAGAAAAAAACAGAATTTCAGAAACCATTAGAAACAATAATTGCTAGTTCTCATTTTATTAAAAAAATGTTTCAAATTTGGACCACTATATAAATATGAAACACACACTCAATATGTCCCAAAAATAAACCGAAAACATTCATTATTAGGTCGTCCCAAAATGAACTTTTCATTCTTTAAGCAACGCAATGAACGGTTCGTATTTCTCTCTAGTCTCTCCCCAAATAAATATCCTACTTTCCTTTTCGGATCGATCCATAATAACCGTCTCATTCCTTCAAAGGAAAAGATTGAATGGTTCTCAACTTCTCGTTATTTATCTCTCCTTTACATAAATCTTAACCTTATTATTTCACTTTTTCTTAAAGTCTGAAAAAAGGAAACGGGAAGTTTAATTTGGAGTGGAGGGAGAAATATTGTGGTGGGGTTTATTTCTTCCACACACACACAAAATGTGATAGGTTGCAGTGCATAAAATCCTCTCATACTACACCACACTCACCCACCCCTCATTGGGATAAGGAAATCATTTATCCAACGAAAAATTAATGAGCACTAAACTAACAAACACTAATGAGAAAATGGCATCCGAGCATTTCATGATTGAAAACAAGTGTACCTAGTAGCAGAGAAAATGTCATCAAACTTCTTTTTCAGTGTAGACGGGTCTTGCAGTGGCCAATTGGCCTCATCTTGGTGAGCAAATATCACATTTTCAAGAATAGCCTTAGACACACCCATAAGAGCTGGTATTTCACGATCCATATCTGCACATCTATAACTTAAGCAAACTTTCTGCAATTAAACACAGAAAACAGATTCTGGATAAGTTAACCCTCATTAGAATCAACCCTTCAAAAAAGTATATTAATTATATTGAAGATTGAAGATGTAATTATTTAGTCAAGCAGAAACCTCGAAACAAGAAATATTGTTCTTGTGAGAGAAAATCACACAGGTTGCACCCCCGCACACATAATATAAAAACAAATGAAGGGGATGAGCAAATTTCAGAATGTATTTACTCCAATAAATAGTCAAATAACTCCAATGCAGACTACATTGGAAAACTAAAATGTTGCATGCTGCAAAAAAAATAGAAGAAAGAACAGACTTTTTCTCAGTGATTGAGGAGTAGTTTACATTTACTTTAAAATACGAGAGTCTTCTTCAGCCACCCTAATGCCATCACAATGATGTCATTGTTCTAGATGGCCATGATATCATTCTTCTGCATGTCTTTACAACTATATACAGCCAACTTATTTCTTAGGCCTATTTTTCTCACCACCCTTTGGTTGTAATGTGTAACTTATATGCTTCAACTAGAACTTCTAGACAACTTTGTCATGATGTTCATGTGAGAGCAAGAAACATGATATCAAGATGTTCATGTGATAATCTATACACCTAGCACCAATCAGCATAACAATATTCTATACACCTAGCACAACAATATTCTATACAATGGTGCTAGGTGTACACAAAAAGTACATCATGCTTTGCACTGGCACAAAATGTTAGTGTCGTACTTGCGTTTTGTGTCAGTGTGTGCTAAATGCTAATGCAAAGCATAGTGTACACTTGGTACACCATGGTGGTGTGCAAAAGATTTTTCCTATTCTATAATAGGCTACAGCCTTTGTCTTCAATCTTCATGAAGTAATTTTTGTCTCGGTGTTTTGTTGATGCATCTTAGAATGTGTTAGGAGCATCTCAATTATCATTAACTGGTTTATCACATAATTGAGTGAGTACACTTGTCGTAAATGAATAGCTTAGCCTCGTAATGGTGAGATAATCCAATTTTCAAGTGAGGGTTCTATATTTCTTCTTATCAAGGGCTCCCGTTATCATAGAAAGATTACTACAATTGAATACGGAGTATGTGTCTAATTTTCCACCTGTTTCCTCCAGAATGTGTAATGCCTATTTTTCTTAGGAAAAGAACAATGTCATCGCAAAATTGAACAATCTCAACACACAAAAAGTATAGTAATTGTCTTGAGTCCTTAGTTTGGGATTTGCTAGATGGATATTCTTTGAGATGGGCAATGCTTTCCATATGCACATCAAAAAGGTGATAAAAACTGTGATATTCAAGCCCGATGCCAATTAATTTCCATGTATGAATGTGTTGTGTCGGCATAAAAACAGCACAAGGTTACAAAGTTGAGAAAGTTTCCTAATTGGCAAAATGTTTAACAGACTATTTGGATGTATGATGGTAGTGTCCTATTTTGGACAATGCATTATTACATGAATATGTATGTTTGCAATGTTTATTGTCCATTGAATTTAGGTTTTGATGACAAAAGGTCAATCAAATGAGCATTGAGGCTAAGAAAGACTGATTCAAAGAGCTACAATGATCATACTAAGTCCGTGTTGAAGGGGCAGTTTGAAGAATCAAGACCAAAGACTTTGACAACCCAATAGTTTGTTAGTCTTCTAGGTCTTAGACTTGTTAAAGGATATGGCATTAGGAATAGTAGCTCATAGACTCTCCTCGGCCTTCACTTCTCAAAGGTTTTCAAATTTCCCAGTAGCTATTTGAATAGCCAGCCTCCATATTTGAATAGTTAATCTTTAAGCTTGCAGAAGGTCATTGCTGAAATTGTCTTATTCAAATAGTTATCTATCTTATTCGAATAGTTAAGCTGGCAAAAGGTTTTCTGAGTTGAAAATGCCTTAACTATTGGAACAATAGTTATGCTTATTCAAATAGTAGCTATCCGTGGGTGAGTTCTCCTTTCAGAAATCAACCAACTATTCGAATAATAAGTTTACTTATTCGAATAGTTATCCCTCAACAATTGTCCAATAGTCATATTTTCAAATATTTGAAGCATATATAGTAACCGACCCCCCTCCCCAAACATCTACAATGATTAACCAATATTATTTTGAGGTTCTTGAAAGCATTCTTCTTTAAGAACACTTTATACATCCAAGCATATTTTCATCATTGATCAGAATACTACTTTGCTTGAGTTTCTTCCTCATTGTTCTGGTCTTTGAGAGTTGTCATTGTCGTATCATATAGAAATTTCATTGTATTGCAGCAATCTACTAATTCATATACCGTTGTGGTTATTTTCTTTGTTTAAGAAAAAGTGCAAAATCTTAGTGTTGGAAATACATGTGGTTTGGGTAGAAATTTTAATCGTTTGTGAAATCAAGCATTAGGTGCAAGAAATCATGAGTTGCAAATTCAAGTCATTGGTGGTAAGATAAGAATCTTGTGAAATCAAGTTCTTGCTTTGTATTTGGTTTGCCAAACACCTCTAAGTTTGGTGGGGATAGTGAAGGGCAGAAGGCTCGGGCACGATTCTTCGGGGACTCGATGTAGGCATAAGGCTAAACCAGTATATATTGTGTGTTTATTATCTGAGGCACAATTGATATTCCAAAACATATCCTTGGTGTTTTGTAGGCGTGTCAATGGAATTGGCTGGGTTTAGATCTAAATCAAATAAAACCAGCATACCCGTTATTAATCTCAAAGCGTCGGGTATAGCGCTAGTAGGTGTCTTGGGTCACAAAATGACTCAGCATTCCAAGGTGAAAGAACCATTTTGTGTGTGTGTGTAATGAGTTTGATTCGGGCAAGAATCACTCATTTTTTTCATCATGGTGCACATTGATGAATAAATCTGTGCATTTTATTTTGGCAAGAAATTTGACTTATTTGTGATTAGCCCCAATGTTTTTCATTTTCCCTGATTTTTCACTTACTCACAATCTTTAAATCTTAAATCCAATGGATGAAATGCATCCTCATTTCTTTCATGGTGCATCCATTCTCACCTAAACCAAAACATTATATATATGTGTGTGTGTGTATGTATACTCCCTAACTAAAGTCTAGCTTCCCAAATTGGGCATCCCAAAACTAAAGTCCCATTTCCTCTTGTGCGTAACCAACTCAATAAAAAATACTATAATATCCCTACCTTTTCAATCACTTTTTCTATCTTTTGAATCACTTTTACATTCTTTCTTTTATTTCAACTCACGCACATCTATCTTTTTCAAACACATTTTATACACACCTTCATTTATTTCTCATCCATATTACACTCTATCTCTCTCTTATTCTAACCACAACACATCAAAGTCGCATCAGGGGCAAAACTAGAATGTCAACACTACTTTAAAATTTACCTTAGTCTATATGAAGTCAAATCGAGACTTTAGTTTTGGGACGGAGGGTGTGTATATGTACATAGAGAGTGAGAGGTAGGATATTATGAGGCTATTTATTTAGTGATACCATTTGACACCATTAAATTTGCTCTATCCATCACACCATTAAATTTGCATTAAATTACAGAAGCATGATGGATAATACAAATTTAATGGTGTCAAATGGTGTAAATAAATAATTGGTGTTTGAATATCCTATCTTGTGTGTGTGTGTGTGTATAGAGAGAGGGAGAATGCATATGGTGCATCAGTTGTAAGATCTAAGGATTATTTATATTTGAAAGAGTGAGAAAAACATTAAAAGTGTGGTAGCATTTCAAGACGTTTCTACCATCGTAAAATATGCACTACTTCAAATGCAAATGTGTAATGCACCAAAGACTTTTCTCCCACCATAAAATATTTACTCGTTACAACTATATACAACTAACTAATCTCTAACAACTATTGTTTGCACATGCCTCTATGTTTTGAGAGATTAGGGTACATTTGGGCAAGTTCAATCATTACCAAATCATGTTGTTTCCTAGCAAGTAGTTCAAGAAACCAAATAGTATTTTGCATATGAGTTACTCATCCCTCCTAAAAAGATGAGCCTTAACGAAAACTATGCCAACTTTGAAACTTGATTTCTCAAAAAAAAATGTCAAAGAAAATATACAAACTATGAAAATGCTTTTCTTTA
Organism: Cuscuta campestris; assembly: GCA_900332095.2. NCBI lineage: Eukaryota > Viridiplantae > Streptophyta > Magnoliopsida > Solanales > Convolvulaceae > Cuscuta > Cuscuta campestris. The sequence goes on along the minus strand of OOIL02001902.1, from coordinate 375,077 downwards.
CAAAGCATTAAATATAGCTATGCAAAAATTATAAATTTAAGGGTGTATTTTAAGACAAATCATTCACCAATGTTTGTCACGTAGGATGCACTTCAACGACCTAGGCTTCCTCAAGGGAATTTGCATTATGGTCCACAAGTTTGTGAGGAAGCAAGTAGACACCATTAGTAAGTGCCACAATAGTTATGAGCACATGCTTAATTTGTAGCTAGGTGTCAGATGATTACTCACTCATAATCCGGAAAAGTAAAACTTTTGTGCAATTGTGTTTTTTAGAGAAATGAGTATTTGGTTAAAATAATACAAAGTAAAAATTGAGATGTAAACTTCTAATAGAATAATCCAAGATACTAGGATTAAAAGAGCCAATACCTCTCCGGTATGAGGATTAATGGTTTGGAGCACACTCTCAATGGCCTTATACTCCATCTTAGTGGCCTTCTGAGTTAGCTGAAATGACCTAATGCAGACAACATCCTTTCCAGCCGCGGTCTTAAACCGTAGCTTAATCTGCCCTTTTGTCTCTGTCTCTCCTGCCACCTAATTTTTTACACAAATTTGTTTTATGAAATTTTTGAAAGTCATTATATATTCAAAAAAAACAATGCTAAATAGAAAGGGCGAATTCACCTTTGGATCATGAACAAAACTGTGGCCGGAACGAGCATTGGGTGGCAACTCTCCTGTGCACGCCACCTTCAAGCACTCAATGATTGTCTATAGCAAAAACACAGCAAACAATGAACAGGAAAACCATACAGCACTGTGACATTGCAATAGAGCCTTGCAAACTACAAGCAGGTGTGGTACAGCCACACTACAAGAGGCTATCATCTTAATTGAATTGCATGCCCAAGCAAATTACAACCATATAGCTACGAAAGACTCTTACCGGAACTTAGAGTGTATCTAGATATAAAAAGACAGGAATCGCAATATAGAGAGAGACAGAGAGATTACAGTTTTTCCGGCGCCGTTAGGGCCTACAATGAGGGTTAGGGGCCTGAAGAACGTGACGACATTTTTGTTCTCCGGATCAAAGCTCCGGATTCCCTTTATAAGCATCTTGTCGACTGTGCTCATTTTCGCTATCCCTCTCGAAACAACCCTGATTACGAAGCCTAAGTAGAACTGCTTGTGAGCAATAGCGGCGAAGACGGACGCGAAGTGAAGCGCCACATTGATGAGGAGAGGAGGGCTTTTATCGCAATGAAAATACTCCTCATATAACTTATAGAGTTATACTCCGGGTAGCTATTTAATCATTTTACTTTTTTTAATAAAAAAATTACGGAGTATAAGGAGTACTACGTACTACTTATTCCATTTCACGTTTGAAAAAAATAATAAAATGTCAAATTATGTATTATGCATATTAAAGCTAATACACTATTTATTATTCCATTGGTAAATTTTAAACTCAAATTAAATAAAATGATACTTCCTAATTCTTTCTTCCCAGTTTGACTTTTCTCCATTTTTAATTTTTTGCTTTGACTTCAAATTTTACTCTCCTTAAAAAAGATTTTTTGAATTTTTTTTATACTCATTCAAAATATAGAGTTAGAAGATAATTGGTGTTAGTACATGAGGGTATTAATGTCATTTGTCATCTTTTTTTTCTAATGCGAAGATAGTTTTAAGACGGAGAAAAAGGAGAAGTGTGAAGAAAGTTTTAGGACAGAGGAAGTATAAGATACTGATACAAAAAGATTTTCATTAGATTTATTATATATAATATTTTAACAATATAAATTTATATAATTAATATACAATATATACGGAGTATTTTATTTAATTATAAGTCAAAGCTAAGGTCAAACCAGACACATAAGCATTTACATTCAACAAATGCTTGTATTTTCCTAAAAGATTGTCAAAATAATATGAGTTAATATTCATTTTAGTCCATGTAAGTGCACTCACAAGTTTATTAGGTCGCTGTAAGTTTGATTTAGTCAAATTAGTCAGATAACTAGAAAATGTGAATCAAATTAGTCATTTATGCAAAATTTATATTCCAAAAATTATAAGTTAATATGTTAATTGATACAAAAACTAATACACGGAGTTTTTGCTTTTACGTCAACTTGATAATTCATAATTTTAAGAGACAAATTGTGTTCGAAAGACTATCTTAAATCACAAATTTTATGTGAGCAATGTTAGAGGTACACTAAAGATGTACCTCATTTGTCCCCCACCCTTTTCTCCAGCACTCATTTTTATTTTATTTATATATTTATTTATAGTCTCTTACCCATTTTTTATTTTATATATGAAGACTAATTTTAACTCTAATAAACTTATCACAGACTGAAAGGACCATACCCATTAACGCCTTAACGGTGGTGGGTTTAATAAGTTGAGACTTTGAGTGTGCGGAAAATTACTCGTAGGTGACGCGAGTTTTGTCGAAATAACTTTCAAGTCCTTCTATTTTTAAGAAGACAACCGAGATCCTTATATTTTGTTGTAATGACTGGGAGGGGACATTTCATCCAATACATCATCCGTAAGTATTGATAAATGTATTTTTTTCCTATTTTTCGAATACCGTTTTTTCCTATTTTGCCATTACCTTGTTTTTTCTTTTTTTAATTTTTTTTATTTCATTTGTTTTAATATAATACAAACAATTTTGAATTTTTATACGATTTTATAGAAGAAATTCTAAAATAACATTTTAAAAAATAGTAACAAAATGAAAGAAAAATAAAGAAATAAAAAAGGGAGCGATCTAAGATTCATTACTTTAAAATATTTAGAAAAGAATAGGAAAAAATACATTTATTAACGTTTATAGATGAAATATTAGATGAAATATCCACTTACAGTTATTACAACAAAATGTAAGGACAACATGTTTTTATTTACCAATGTAGGACCTTTGGTCATTATCAAGTAGTCATTATTGAACTAAATATCCATCATTACTGGACATTATTCCTTCCACTAGGTCATTATTAAGTCCTATTTAAGAAATAAAAAAGTTTAAGTTCTACATTTGGAAAATCATTATGTTTTAGTCCTATTTAGGGCCTGTTCTTTTGGACTTGAACTCTTAACTTCCAGTTCTTTCCAGTTTCTTCCAGTTTCTTCCAGTTTCTTCCAGTTTATTCCAGTTTCTTCCAGTTCTTCCAGTTTTTTCCAGTTTCTTCCAGTTTTTCCAGTTTCTTCCAGTTTTTTCCAGTTTCTTCCAGTTTTTCCAGTTTCTTCCAGTTTTTTCCAGTTTCTTCCAGTTTTTCCAGTTTCTTCCAGTTTTTTCCAGTTTCTTTCAGTTTTTCTTTTTTTCCAGTTTCTTCTAATTTTTTCCAACTATATTTATTTTCTTCAAATTCTTTCTACTTTCTGACAAATCACTCTAAAAAAATTTATTATTATTATTATTATTATTATTATTATTATTATTATTATTATTATTATTATTATTATTATTCTTACAGTTTTTTTAATTACAACTTTTATGTTGATAACTATAGTTTATAAATTATTTCATTTTGTCATCTCACTATTTTTATGATTCATCTTCATTATTTTTTTCTTCAACTTTTAAATATGAATAATACCATTTTTTTGTATATTAATCTACAAGAAAAAATAGGAAACTATTTAAAAAAATTTAATATTCTAGTTTACAATTTATTCTAGTTTTTTTAGTTTCTTTTAATTTTTTCCAGTTCCTTCCAGTTTTTCTAGTTTCTTCCAGTTTCTTCCAGTTTTTTCTAGTTTCTTCCAGTTTCCAACTTTTTTTTCCAGTCCTAAAGAACAGGCCCTTAGTGCAAATTTCTCTCTCTTTGTCTTCTTGAAAATAAGAGAGAGGTGAGTGTTATTTCAACAAAACAACTCGCTTCCCCGAAGTGGAAGGCGAACTTTCACAATGGATACACCTGTCCCTGCGTCCTTGCCATGCTTTGACGATTGGGATCGTCCTCTCACCGATCTCGAACTCCTAGAAATCGAAGCCGCAATTCAATCCGCGGCCGCGAAGCAGCGCAGTTCGGACAAGTCCTCCGATGCGGAAAATGTTGCCAACGGGGACGAAACCGTCACCCGGACCCGTTGTCGAAGGCTACCCGACTCACTCTTTTCGAATTCGTTTTCCTTGTCTCCTTGCCGCAGAAGTGTATTTAAGCGTAAATGTAATGATCCACATTCTCTTTACGCTCTTGTTCTTAAGCGAATACATGAATTTATCTTATTTTTTGAACTGATCTGGGATGTTTGGGTTGCTTTAGCGAAGATGCTGCCAGAATTAGCATTCAGAGGCCGTGTTGTATATTGCAGAACTGCGGCTGAGGCTGAAAAGTCTGCAGCTGAGCTTTTGAATTTTATTGAAACCAAAAGAAAGGCACAGGGGGAAGTTTCTCTTGGACTTGATCTTGAATGGAAACCCAGTTTTAGAAGAGGTTCGTATAATATCTCCCCCCCCCCCTGCGTTACAATTTACAGATGTATCAGTTAATTGCGGAGTAGTTCAAACACTGTTGACCTGTTGTATAGGCAGTGCTTATATCTGCCAGGATAATAAGAATTACTCATTATTATCACAGAATGTTACTCTGTGTTATAATAAGGGTTGTAATCAATTGAGTACGGGCTGTGTTGAGCTTGGAGCAGGGTCATTTGCGAAAGATTTATAGTTGTTTTAAATTGTTTGCTGCAATCATGACTCAGCACTAGTCGAGTTGAGCTGAACCGAGGTTAAATTGTACTCTGTGTGTGTTCATGTTTGTTTGTTAATTGATCAAGAACAAACTCCTCTAACTCAAGCAAGCAAGCTTGTCCACAAACAGGAGACAACAAATGTGTGTGTGCCATTTATGGCCCCTAAACAAACATTCATATAAAAAGAACAAGCACCAATTTTTCACATCATTAAAACATTAAAAAACCTTCTCATTGTTCAAGCTCTACTCACTCAATACCCTAGCCCCAAACTAATGCTCATTTATGTTTACTTCATTAACCAGAAAGCACACCAAAACACAAGTTGTTCATCAAACAATATGCCCATTTAGTCATTTAGAACATGATAGTGATGGCAATGAACTGAATGGAGATCACTCTCTTATCGGCCATTCTCTTGTAAACAATGCAAAATTGTCTTGTGAACATTGATCGAGAGTTACTCTTCTCCAACAAATATAAGGCTTTGCAGTCACTTTATTAGTCAGCCGCTGGGCATTCATCTTCTATATGGAATTATATTCAACATGGCTTAGTCATGTTTGTTTTTCTTTCCTCTATTTCCTGGGGTAGGGTTTAGAATAGATTTTTTAAGGTGTGTCTCATTGTGAGGCGGTGAAAAATGCTGAAGCTTAAGCCTCATATGGTTGAGGTGTTCTGTGTGGCAAAAGCCTCTTTTTTTTGTAGTAAGTTTCTTCTTTGTTCATTTTAAAAACAAATAGAAGTTACACCGCATCTATTATTCTTTGTGTATTAGTCGCTAAGCTTTAAGCCTATTAAAATCCATACATTTTAACTGCACCACCAACAACCCAGTTGGATCCCACAAACATAGGGTCTGAAGAGGGTGTGTGTATGCAGACATTGCCTCTACTCAAAAGTAGATAGGCTGTTTCCAAGAGACCCTCGACTCATGCCACAAAGATATAAATAGACAGGAGATACATAAAGTAGAGAAAACACAAATAAATCACAAATATAGCACTAAGCACGCTGGGCAAGGACCATAAATTATTTGGAGTATCATTATATTCACACATTTCTACTTATAAAGCTCACTTATATTTGCAAAGGAAGCTTTTTATAACGTTGAGGTTAATGCCCCAAACTGCTTTGAGGCTTATGTCTTGCCTCACATATGGAAAACACTTCAAGGCTTTATAGTGCCTATTTAAACATTTGGGGAATACATAATTGTGGATATTTTTATTTTGCTTCTCTATGCAGGTGTTGCTCCTGGTAAAGCAGCTGTTTTGCAGATATGTGGGGAGATGAGCCGATGCTATGTTTTTCATATATGCCATTCTGGAATCCCTCAAAATCTGCAGACACTTCTCCAGAGCACCACTACTGTTAAGGTCAGTACTCAGTACCTGTTCATAGTCTCCAAAATTTTCTATAAAATGTAGCGTCTATTAGTTGGGAATGTTCTTAGTATGTTACCTTCACGCTATGAATGTCTAAAGGTGGGATCAAATATTGCAAATGATGCTCGCAAGATTTTTCTGGATCATAATGTATCTATTAGGAATTTGGAAGACTTATCTGCACTAGCCAATCAAAAGTTGGACGGAGCTCCCAAAAATTGGGGCCTAGCTTCATTGACAGAATCGCTCCTTTGCAAACAGGTTTGGTAACAATGCATCCCATTTGTGCTCCGATATCGCATATATACTAAAGTAATTGAATCCTAAATATGTATGGAATATCTGTTAGATTTATGAGTCAATGTTTTCAACCTTCATCAGTGCTCCCTACACTTTTTCATTGTTAACTAAAAGATCATGCTCGCCTTGCTTTATGTGATAAAGTGTTTGCCTGATTTTTGGCCTAATATATATTTGATCTTTTAGTGCTAGATTCAATTGAGCGTTTTGTATCTCTGTAGCTCCCTAAGCCAAGCAATCTAAGATTGGGAAATTGGGACACTCCGGTTTTATCCAAAGAGCACCTAAGTTACGCTGCTACAGATGCTTTTGTTTCATGGCACCTATATCAGGTAAATGATTGTCATTGGCACCCATATCTCGGATTCTTGGTTTCCATTTTCTTGGGGCTATGTTTGGTGCTTAGGAGGGAGGGAAGGGAGAAAAGTCCAAAGAAAAATGATTTTTTAATGTTTGGTTATACACTTTTACCGTGGAAAATGTAAGGGAGAATCAAATTTGATTAGAAGTTTGATTTTACATGTATTTAGATCTTTTAGAATTCATATGAACTAAGGGAAATTGAACAATTATCTAAAATTTATTTGTTTAGCATGACCTCATTGTACTGTACACCCCCCAAAAAAAAATCTCATCTATATATTATTATTTCTGTTCCTAACATTCTCCGGGTTCAAAATGAACCCTTTATACCCCCCCCCCCCCCCCACCACCCCCACTATCTCCTTTTTTGAGGTATCCCTTCTTTGCTTTGTTACAGGTGTTGAAGAGCCTACCTGATGCTCCAATGCCAAAGCACATGGACAGGGAGTGACTTATGATTGTCAATCATCTTGGTTAAGTGCCATCATTGTAAGCCAAATGTCATAGCCACTGTTTTACTTACACAGAGATACAAATAACCTGATCTACTGCCAATGAGGCACTCATAGAGTCATAGGAGTGTTACCAGCTTCTTGAACTCTCCCGCCCACGTTACCAAATTATTTTTTTGGTGATTCTTCTGTGAGTTCCTTTGGTTCTTCTCAAGTTTCTCTCTTGGAATTAATATTCGCGTTGTAAAAGACTAACATCAGAAGCCTTGTGTGTGTGCGCGTGTCCTTTATCATGCTACGGGTCACATTTTGTCAGCTCAAAAACCGTCTCTCCATTCATTAGTCCTTATATTCGAGTTGAGGTCTGTCTGCTTACAGCCCNTGATGACGTGTTTGGTTTGGCCTTGTTTGAGGTTCATTTGAGGAGTTCAGCTTGGTTTGGTACAGAGAAATTTCCCGTTGCCCCCCCCCAAAAAAAAAGGAAAAAAAAGCTTAATTGCAAGTGCAGGAGTATTCTTGGCATGAGCTTTTTTGTCCCTAACGTGAAGTCATTGGGAGGAGTCTAATTTGATCGTGGAGGCACCCCCAGAATGGCAAATTGATGATCTTAAGCAGTAGAGCTACAGAAGATTGGTCACTCGTGATTGTTGTTTTTTTCTTGTCATCATGAATTAAACATTGCTCTATTCATTTATTTTTTTATTACTGTATTTTTTAATTGTTCTAATTATAGATGTTTCTTGAAGACGGAGTAATTTGATACTGCTATGTATTTTATTGGAATTTTAATGTTTCATGGAGGATACAGTATAATGTTTACTCTGTACTTTCTAATTATTTCATTCTTTAGCTTAATGGGAAATGTTGGTTCACAAACATACTATTTGTGAACTTCAATAAATAAAATTAAATAGTTAAAAATAATTTTAAAATGAAAATTTAATCCATAAATAGTAAGTTTGTGAAGTTTGTGAATATCTTGTTTGTGAACCTAACATTGCTCATGTAAAATTTAAGAAAAGTATTTAATAGTACTCCCTTTAATATGTAGAGTTGAAGTTTGTTTCGAAGAAAGAAATATTGTGTGCCAATGTACATCCATTTCTCTAAGTCTCTGTTTGGTATACAGAATTGATGTAATTGAAATTAAAATTCCATATGATTCAATTCCATAGAATTGAATTCACCAATTTCAATTCATTTTTTGTACTATTAATTTCAAATCCACATGATTTTTGTGCTACCAAACTCCATAATTGAAATTGAAGTCCTCAATTTCAATTCCATATACCAAACGGGGCCTAAAAGGAATTGAAAGATTCTAAAATATTTACATAAGAAAAATGACAATGTTCTTTATATTAAGTAGTGTAAACAAAATAGTACTGGAGTAGTTTGTTACTCTCTCTATCTAGTAAGGTTACATTGACACCCAAAATGGGTGACATCAATCAAATTGAGGTTCTAGTCTAACTTGAATCCCCCCCCACACTCTGTCAATTGAGCTCTCCAAATTTAATAAATTTGGGGTAAAATTATTTGATTCTGAGATTAACTAAAATTTTGGACCAATTGACAGGGGTGCAGAGGTGTATTTGAGTTGTGGTCCGAGATGAAGAGTTTACCGAAAAGTAGATAACGTTTTTTTAACAGAACATCGCAGAGGTCTTAAATTAAGCGGTGTTGCAATATGACACTCAAAATGAGTGTAATGATAACCTTGCCACTCTTTTGTCCATTAGATGATTCAAGCTAAAAGAGAATTTTTTGTTGCTTTAGGTAGCTAGGAAACATATGAACAAAAAGGTGTCTACTCTAGTGGTGGTCGACTTCTTAGATGGCGGAAGCCTCAAAATCATGAATGGACCCTGAATCATCAATCTTCTTTCTCTTTCTTTTCTGTAAAACAAATAAATACCCAAAGCAAATCAAAACAAAAGCACAGCCAATGGAGAAAATAGAGGAAGAGGAAAGAATACTTCTGTAACTCACCCTTCAAGAAAGAAACAAGACATTTCCCGGATCCAAGAAAAAAGACGTAATGTCAAGGATCTCGAGTCAAACAAGCACCTCAAAAAAAAGACATAATGTCAAGGGATCTCGAGTAAAATAGTCAAACAGCTACAAGCACACATCAACCTTCTCTCTTCTTCAAAGACGTCAACAGTTACGAGCACTTGGCGTCTGACTTCTATCGTCTCAAAGTTTTTAGTTTCTTGCTAGTGTCCAAGCTTGTGTCTGCTTCTGGTTGTGCCTTAGCTGTTGTCCACAACAAAGTGATTGTCCTTTTTCTAATATTGAACTCAGGAGCCACACTTTTGACAAACCCTCTCTGAGTAGTTTGTGTGCCCATGATGTTTGTTTTTGCTTGTGGTAACAACTTGTCAAATATTCCCTATCTTTCCAAGTCTGATAGCATTTTGTCCTTTTACCTGGTGTGTTTTCGAATTGTGTGTGTAGTGTCTGTGCTGGTATTAACGACTCTATCTTTGAGATTGATATGGTTGTGAAGACAACACTAGACTAAAGAAAAAAAGCTATCCCACATGGTAAGAAGAGAAAGAAGGCTAGAGATTTTCTCACATGGCAGGAATAAACAATGTGAGAAAGGAAGAAACTGGCAATGAAGAAAGAAAACAAGAAGCTTGCAGTGGAGACGGAAAGAAAGAAGGTTGCAGGCTTGCAGCGAAAGAGTTCCCAAGCAATCTAAAAATGGAAAGTACTTATAGACTTTAGATTTGGGTGGGAACTTTTCACTTAGTAGAGGGAAATGAAATTTTTTGGCTAATTTGGGCAATTAAAATGCCGTGCAATGTGGAATATGTAGTTTTTGGTAATGATTGACTTGTACTTTTAACTTTTGAATTTGTAATGGTTATGTATCAAATCATAAACTTTCTCTTGCTTTTTCTTTTGCAAAATATACAGATAACCCACTAAAGAGTAATATCGGAATGTCAAAGAAAATTTTACGTAATAGATTTTTTAAAGTGCGTGCTGGATTGAACCGCGGATTTTTTTGTGAGCCGGAGGGAGTAGTAATAGTAATAGGATAAAGTTATTTGTATCTCAAGAGTTTGAACCCCATTTGTACACTGCTTGTGCGATGTGTGCACCAACATTTTGTGTTGGTATAATGTTAATTTTTGTTAACGCACCAATATTTTATGTCATTATAAACTATCAAAATCTTAGTGTATACCTTTGGTGTATAAATAATGTAGAATTTTTAGTGTAATTGTAACATGGTCCGTAGTAATAAACTGATAATAAGGATGTTTTGGTGGAGCTCTAACTTCCCTCCCACCCGTCCACTACTCCACAATGCCTCTCCCTTCGTAAAATAACTAACCCAAGTACCCATCTCTCAAATGTGAAATGGAGAAACCAGTTGCATAATCAGATAAACGGCCAACAAAAAAAATAACCAATCCCTGCAATTTGAATTTCGGCGGGTGAATTTTCAATCAGGTGAGGCTGTGTTCAAGGCAGATTTAATTACCACGAATTAGGGTTAACAACTTTAATCGAGTTCATTGTGTCGCGGCATTGTTTCATTTCTCCATTTTTCTCAAAGATGTTAGAATTTTTCGTCGATTTACATTCCTAATTCTCCAATAATCCAGCTTATTTTCAACTGTTGCTCTTTCCAAACCCGCTATGGTTGTCTTCTTCAAGTTAAAGTTTGGTTTCAGAATAAAATAATCCCTTATTTTTTTCTGCAGTTTTGATTTCTAACATCAAGGTTTCAAATTTTTTTTGTGATTTCCTTTCTTTCTTTGGTATATTACCCTCTATCTTTAATAGTTTGAGGTTTTTTTATTGGTGATGTTTATATTATGGCTTTTTTGAAATGCACCTTGCTCCAAGCGTACCTAGTTAGGTAAAGTTCAAATTTTTGTATGCAACTCATGCTCTTATGTTTGAATTCTACTGAGTATCTTGTATCAAATAGGTTACATCACTTATATTGGAGAGTTTGAATGCGTTTTTCCCCTAAAAACACAGTGCATTTTTGGGAGGCCGAAGATTGTATAGGTCAGTTATGAGTCTGCCAACACTGGCATTTAGAGGCCGAGTTATATATAGTAGAACTTTGGGCCAGGTTGAAAGATCAGCAGAAGAGATTCTCCATCTCATTGAAGAGAAGAGAAGGAAAGAAGAGAAGGTTGCTCTTGGATTCGACATCGAATGGAGACCAAGTTTCATAAAAGGTCTGCTTTTCCATTATCCTTGCAAAAGAAAAAACAAACACTGATAACTTTTGTCATGCCAAATTTATAGGAAAAAAAATAGATGCTCATAACAGTTTACTTGCCTGAGTGGCATGGTTTAGTAGTTTACGGAGTATTATCTTTTTTCTTCCCTTTTTGTGTTTGAGCAATGCTTCATCGTTTTTTCTTATATTGTTCTGCAAGTCAAATTTTTTTCAGTATGTCTTCCGGATCAAAGCTGTCAAAGACTTGTTTCAGAATTAAAATTGTAAATGAATTTATTGTTTCTTCTATCGTTACCATGCCCAGGGCTGGTCCATACAGTTTTCGAGCTCTGTGCAGATCTAATGATAAGGCTGCTATAGTTTTCCTTGAAAGGAATGTAACTTTTTTTGGAACGGACGAGAAAAAAGTGAAACAATTACTGCGGGAGAGATGGAGTATAACATGAGAATGGCTGCCTCGGTGCAGGTGTTTCACCAGGGAAGGCTGCTGTTATGCAGATCTGCGGTGACTCGGACAATTGTTATGTTTTCCACATCATTCATTCTGGAATCTCTCAGAACCTACAATTGCTTCTTGAGAATTCTGCAATACCAAAGGTTCAACTTTTGTTTTGAAACTTTCTGGAATTCCATATAAACACAAACCACCTCCTTGTTAAAAATATAGTTCTAATTAATACTGGTGTGATTCTTGGTTTGTGGTATAATTATATAGGTTGGAGTAGGGATTGCAGGTGATGCTAAGAAGGCTTCCATAGATCATAATGTATGTGTTAGTAATTTGGAAGATCTGTCTGCATTGGCAAAGCAAAAGTTTAAGCAAGGTCCTCTAAAATGGAGTTTAGCATCCCTAGCTGAAAAACTTCTTCATGCAAAGGTTCTTATTTGTAACTTATTTTTTGGTTTATGGCATCCATCTTTTTCTTTCAGATCTATTCTAAAAATCTTTACCTGTCACTTTGCTTTCCATTTAACATTGGTTTTAAGTCTTCAACCTTTCTACTGTTGAGTATCCTGCATAAGTTTTGAGTTATCTATTGGGTGTGAGTGGAGTATGTAACTCTGAGGCCCGGTAAAGGTTAACTTTTAGGATTTTTGGGGGTGAGTTAGACCTAATTTAGCATGGCATGAGGGCTAGTCCAATGGTTGTTCCCTTGTTTTTTGGGGTGCCCCCCCTACCCTTGATTGTTCAGGCAGCCTTTTTTGGGGATGGTTTTGGGTCTACCCTTCAGTTGTCAAGATTATGCACACACATCTATTGGGTTTTAAGTCCATTTCAAAATTTGAATGTTCCATTCCTGATGATAGGAACCCTTTTTGTCTTACTTATAAATGCAAGAATGAATTGAAAGGTTTTGTATCCTTGCAGCTACCTAAGGGGAACAGTGTGAGATTGGGAAATTGGGAGACTAAATATTTATCCAAGAAACAACTTGATTATGCTGCCACAGATGCATATATTTCATGGATCCTATATCAAGTAATGTAAATGAGGACCCTTTTCTACTTAACTCATTCCTCCCTTCCATTCTCTTTATTTATTTATCTATTGTCCACCCTTTGTATAAGAGGGTTACTTTTTAACACACTCATCATATTATGACGCATGCCATTTGAGGGTCTTAGGGGGTTCCATTCGAACCCAAAATGGTCCCTACCCCGAGCCCTCTTTCTGCCAGCCCCTAGTACCCTCCACTATAATTTAACACCCATGTCATGCAAGGTTTTTAAGGTGCTTCGTTTGAATCCAAAATGATTCCTACCCCTTAACCCCATATAACCGTTCTTCAGCCAGCCCCCTAGTGCCCTACGAAATGTCATGCAAGGTTCTTAAGGTGCTTCGTTTGAATCCAAAATGGTTCCTACCCCTTAACCCATATGACCGTCCTTCAGCCAGCCCCCCTAGTGCCCTACGAAACCTAGGTAAGGTACAAAGGGCTAGGGGATTTGTAGGGGTAGAAATAATTGGGGGTCAAACAGAATAGCGTAGGACATTCAAATGAGGACACTCCCATGAGTGGTGTCAAATGAGCCCCACTCCCTTTATATTCACAATTTGGTTGCTACAGGAACTGGTGATGCTCCCTGACGTTGTTGATAAAGAGGGAATTGGGGACGAGAACAGTGTGGTGAGGGGTCCCCCCCAGTAATATCCTTGGAAATCTAACGGGTTCCACATAAGATTTGTGAAGTGACGGTTATACCCCCGCCCCCCATTTTTTTCTGTCGTGATCTGTGAATTAATTAATCTCACTTATTTACTGCTTAGCTGTTTGGTGCCCTGTAATTATTTGTACTTCTCGTATAAGACAGAGGACTCTGATTTTCTAAGCTGTAGAAAAAAAAAATGTTCTTTTTTTTTTTTTGCTAACACAGGAGGATTGGTAGTTAATACATCGTGCACGAGATTTAGGGAGGGGTAGGTACATTTCATTTGAAAAGTATTTTCATAAAAACTTTCTTTCCTCTAAAAATAATTTTTTGAAGAAGCTTTCCTTTAATATTTTAAAAGATGAGGTTTAAAAAATATTAAGTATAAATGTGGGGTTTTAAAAATGTTTAAAAGGAAGATTTTTAAAAGTATGAAACATAAGAGTTGATTTGTAACAAAGTTTCCTTGTTAAGATAAATATGTGAGGACCTGAATCCTTGGTAAATTATATACGGGGGTATTATTATAATGCTACTATGGGTAATAAAATCAAGATTATTATGACTACATATATTTTCATCCTAATACCGTAGTTAAATTAATTTTTTTAAACCGAATTTGTTAGATTCACTCATATGAATTTGGGATATATTACCTTAATAGTGAATTCACAGTTCTAGGTAAAAGGAGTGAATTTAATCACATAGACCTTGCTTGAGAATAATACTCTTAGTTAATGTTACATTTTTTTTAAATATTTTATAATAATTTAGTAGTATAGATTAATTTTAAAAATTGTAAAATTAAACATTGTCATTAAATAACTTTTTTTAAAGATATTAAAGTTTAAATATGAAATTGGTGCAAAATGTGAATTTAATGACTGAAAATAAAATGTGAGCTACTATGAATAACTGAAAATGGAAAGGGGGGATTGGGAAGCTGTTGAGCATTGACTAACGTGGCATTTGCATGTGCTGTGGGCATGCTGGCAGTCAATGCCCTCCATATTTTTAATTAATTACTTAATTAATTAAATAATTATGCAATTGGCAGGTTTATCATAGTACGGCGCATTCAATTAGTTATTACTAATTCATGAACGGTCAATAATTCATACTCCACTTGACTTCTGGTTTAAGTTAAACTGCAGTAGTTTTTCAATTTTGTGAATTTTCACTAAGAATTTCATAAGGAAAAAACACCAAATACGTCATAGAAAATTTGTAATTTTTTTAATAATTTCATAAGAAATTATTTCTTCGGTTTCAAAATTTATCAATAAAAACAAGCGTTGTAAGGCCCTCAAGAGAAATAGAAAAATAATGAGAAGATTCATTGTACACAAATTCATTTGTACTCCGTACACCATTAATATGCAATAGAACAATAATTACACTTCATCCGTCTTAAAATATTTGTCACATTATGAAAAATGGAGTGAAATTTTAAGTTTTTTTAAAAATTTATTTTATTCAAAGATTAATATAGAAATAAAAAAATGAAATTAACATGTTTAAAAACTAAATTAGAAGTTCTTCAAAACAAAATGTGATAATAATGTGTTATTTTATCAAATAATCAATCAAAATGTATTAAATTGACAAACAAAAGTCTCTATAACTTTTGAATTGTGAACCGTCATACTACTTCCATCTTATTGTATTCGTTTGGTTTGACTTTTCGTAGTCAAACTAGACAAACTTTGGACCTCAACTAAATAAAATAGTACTCGTAATGTGTATATACTATGAAAATAATTTTATTAAATTTATCTTTTATGAACTTCCAGAACATGATTTTATAATATTAATATGTGCAATAGAAATTAAACATAATTGATGATTAACATTTGTTAAATTGACTGAAAAAAGTCTAACTTGACAAAAAATGATCACAAAAGAAGTAATTTTTTCAGGAGAGAGTAAAATATACAGTACAGAGCAGGAACTAAAGAAGGAATCAAGGGCCTCGAAGTCAAAGAGGGTCAATTTTTTATTGTGAATTCCTTATCAAGTATAGTTGTTGGTTTGTCATCAATTGTTAATTGTGAGTTTTTTAAAAATTCATTTAAGTGAACTTTGTCATCTCAATTCTCAAATAACAACGGAGTATCAATTAGAGTATTTTTCTTGAAACATTAAAAAAATGCCACATTACACAAAATGAAATGAGTTATCTGTTTCTTTAATTAATTTTATTTGACATAAAAAAATAAGAAATTACTCTCTCCGTCCCAAAAAGATTTACACCTTTCAAAAAAATTGCGTCTCACAATCTCTTACCCATTTCTATTAAAAAAACACTTTTACCCCTTACTTTTTCAAACCCTACCTATCACATCATACATTTTTTTACACATCACATCTTACTTTTACATATCAAATCAAGATTATTTTGGGAAAGTCAACACAAAATTATCCCTCCCTTAATTTTCACTTTAGTCAAAATGTGTAAAATTTTTTGGAACGAGGAAGTACATATTTAATAACAACGTGAAAAATGCTAGGAAATAGAGGTGAAAAATTATTTCCTCCGCCCTCCAATAATCCCACCCTTAGAGCATCTCCAAGGGCTAAGTTAAGAATTGGATTGGTAAATACTCCGTATTATTTTAGCAAACAAAAATTGTTTTACTTATTCATTTCTCAATAACCTCTTCAATCATGATGTGTGTGTCTATATATATATATATATATATATATATATATATATATATATATATAGGGGCTGGTTCCCGTGAGAATGCACCTTGTGGAGAGAAATGAGAATAAAATCTAGCCGTCGGATCTGATGCATCGTGCGGCTCAGATTGCATCCTTGAGATAGTGCATTTTCGAAGGTTTATGGTGCATTTCGACGTGATGCATTTTCGCACCATTTTGGTGCATCTAATTTTGATGAAATCTTGACCCTTAGATCTCACAATCTAAAGCACCAGATTCATTCTCATTTCTCTTCTAAGATTGCATTCTCACCAGAACCAAAATCTATATATATATATATATATATATATATATATATATATATATATATATATATATATATATATATATATATATATATATGATGTCGAGAAATGTTAAGGGTTGACCAAATAATGTATTCTAAATGTACATCATTAGTTTTGTAACTACAAATTTTTATTCTTTTTCTTTTTCATTTATTTACACACAAAAAGCACACTACCTCTGTTCCAAAATGTAAACAACACCTCACTATTCAAAAATCACGGAAATTTTTATTTATTTTTCATTTTCATTGATTATTTCATAAAATAAAATATTCGTATTACTACTTGTTTCGTAGAACTTTTGACGTAGTTTTTAAATAAGTAAATTTTATTTTTTACTCCCTCCGTCCTAAAATTTTCTTCCCAGAGCACTATTCTAAATTCACGGGAATTTATATTTATTTGTGTTTTTTCATGGCCTATATGATAAAATAAAATATTCTTGTCACCACTTATTTTGTTGAACTTTTGATGTAGTTTTTAAATATGTATGTTTTATTTTTTATTTCTATACCAATATTTAAATAAAATAGATTGAAAAAACTTGGGATATTTCTTCGTTTTGCGCAACGGGAAGAAAGATATAGGACGGAGTGAGTATATGTAAACCATTTTTTAAATAAAATGAATTAAAAAATTTAAATAATTACTTTGTTTAGCGTAATCTTATTTACATATTTGGAGAGAGGAAATACAATTTAAGAAACGGGTGGATATATTTGGAAGACACTTCTAGTGTACCCAATCATTTTTCATATGATGGCCAACTTGCAAATTGACCAAATAAAAAAGAAGTTTTAGACATTGAAAGGCATATTATTATGCGCGTTTGGGCATTTCTCATTTTCCAATGGGAAACCGCACCCGTACTACACCCAGCTTGGCAGTCCATTCTTAACCTCGGATTCTATAATCCAAACAGGTTTGCGGCTGGCGTCGAATTACAGAAGTGCCCCTGAGCTTGCTGGAAATTACGTTATTGCTCAAGAAAGTTCTTCTGCCGACACAGGTACATGAGTGCGAGAGAACGTGTCACGGAAAAAGTATACGGACGACTATATTATTGGAACTAGAGAATTACTAGTTATAATTTTATGGAAAAATAATACGGAGTAATATTTTTTATTACAAATTATAAATGATATTTTCTATTATGATACAAATTTAATATAACTGGATTTATTTTAAAATGTAAAGAAAAAAATCACAATTCAATTAAAAATATAGAATGGAGGGAGTATAAAGCTTTTTAATACCAAAATTGGATAGATCAATAAGATCATTACTCAAAAAAATTGCGTAAACCAAATTTAACAATACAGCATTATTTTGTTTTTAAATTTTATGAAATGAAGTACTCCGTATTTCATCTGGCTCAAAATAATACTTTCATTGTGAGTTATGATGATTAATTGAATTAATTTTCGGCTTAATATATTTAAATAATGGTACACAATTTTTTAAAAAATAAAATTTATACGGATTTTATTATAGTTCTCTTTAAAACAAAAACTTATGTGAGACGAATGTTATTTTAATAAATAATTAACGATATTAACTAAAGTAAAAAGAAATAAATAATTTTTTTATAGAAAGAAATTAAAGCTTCCAAAAAGAAAAGAAATTAAAAAGAGGCAAAGTGGGACGCCAGGTCGTTCTTTTGACGAATTTAACCTTGGCATGTCGTTTCACAGCTATTACCGTTGAAAACGACGCGTGTAAATTGCAGAGGTAATTTCAGTAATCGTTGTTCCCTTTTAATTTATCCAAAATCTAACCCAATTACTCCGTATTTTTTTGGTGGGATCGAATCGGATGGGAATCGAATTAGACCATGGATCAAAGATCGGATTGGGACCGAATCAGATATTCAAATTTGGTGCAAATGGTCCGTATCTGTTTTGGGCCGTAATTAAATTCCCTCCACAATTTTAAAAATAATTGTATATTTTTCCAAATTTTGCTTTCTTATTGACTTACATACTCTAGATTAATATTTCTATCTCAAAGTATTTGTTAAGTTTTTAATTTTTTATTTATAATTGATAAATTTTGATTATTAATTATATATATATGTATATATATATATATATATATAATGAATCATACAGTCTCCATATATGATAGGAGAAGTATTAACATCTTCAAAGGAAATAAATGGTGTAATTATTAAGTGATACTAGAGATAATTGAAACTTGATCTCAATCAAAATTAATGGTGCAACTTTTAAGTGATACTAGAAATCGTTGAAACTTAATCTACAAAAAAAAGAAGATGATGTAGTGTTAGGTGATACTTGATGTAAATGAAACTTAATTTCAAAAGAAGACTCCCCCGTATGGTCTCCGTCCGGTGCGTCGTCATCATCCCCAATCAACAGTAACACCCGCCCACATCGATGACCCTTTGTCCAACGCTGATCACAATTGTAGCACAAGCCTTTGGCGTCTTTCTCAAGTTTCTCTGCTCGAGTAAGACGACGAATAGGAGTGGCCAGTGGTGTGCCATCCCCGGCAGCGGAAGGAGGACCTGGCAGTGACGTTTTTTGAGGCAAGGCACGATTCGGCCCTGCGGCAGTCCATGAGGGAGGGCGGCCCTGGACAGACTGTATGAGGGCAGCGTGTTTAGCCTCTAACTCTCGAGCCATGGCAAAAGAGTCCGATAAAGTTTCCGGGGCTAGAAGCGCGATCTCATGCTTCAAGTGAGGTTTGAGCCCGGAATGAAATAAGGACATTAAATTGGCTTCCGAAGAACTCCGATTGGTAATCCATCACCGACCCCGTCTGTCGTAATTTTGCTAATTGCCCGAAGTAATCGACATAATATAGGGGATCGAAACGGAGCTTGAATTTTTCGACAAAGTCGGCCCAATCAGCAATAAGTTTACCGTTCATGCGCCACTGAAACCAGTCCGCAGCCGGTCCTTCCAACATCAACGCAACACAACGCAACCTTTCGGCCGGCGGCGTATCATAAAAAGTGAAGTATTCCTGGACCTTGTACAACCAACGGAGAGGCGCTGAACCATCCGTCTTGGGGGCCTCCAGCTTCGGTCTGGGCAGCGATCCATGCACACCAGTGCCAGAATTCTCTCCCGTCTGCAGCGCTGGTGTACCACCGAAACCCCCACGTCCATGTGGTGGTGTGGGCAGCACCGGCCGATTTGCCAGTACCAAGGCCTCGAGAAGCGCTAGTTTCGACTCCAAATCCTGCTGCATTTGATGCATCGTTTGTTGCAAGTTGACCAAACGTTCTTCCCGCAAATCGCGGCTTGTGGGTGAAGTTGAATCGTCCGACATGATGAAAGCACCAGTTGATACAAACTCTACTTTCGTACCCGTCTAGGAGGGCTCAGAGTGCCTCCAAACTGCAGACCCTAGAACCAAGAATTGTGAAGGAGAGAAGGAGGAAGAGAGGTTGGGGAAGAGAAAGAAACGGCCGAAGAGGGAGAGGCAAGAAGACAGAAAGAATAGGGTGAAGGAGAGGATTTTTCATTCCATGCATTGAACGTATACTTCCTCCAATTAAATAGGAGTCTCCAAACCCTAGCCTTAATGACTAATTTCCTAACCTGTCGGTTCAAGAAAAGCATCGAGGTAAAGAACCGAAAAGAAACTCTCGAAGGAGCTTATAATTTGCTCACCTAATAAAAAACTACGTTACAATAATTAAATCAACCATAACACATATATTATTAATCTTTATAATCTTTCCACCAAGCCGGTGGTCTTCTCTCCCGTGTACTGCGTCGTACACCCGGCAATTCCTCCTCGACCACTCGATCAAGATTCTCCCTACAAATTGGTACCGCGGATCCGGACCCTTGACCTTGCCCTTGTGTATGCCGATTTGAGGACGTAACAACGGAGTAACTCTATTCCCTCTTTGATCTGGTCAGATTATTAAAAATATTACTATGTGGTTGCAGATGATTTAAAAGTTTGAGAAAAAAGTTGAATTGCATTGACAATTCATTTTGAAGAACATGTTAAGTAGATGTTGCAACAATCCTAATGCAAAAAAAATAAGGATATAGAGTATTTAAAAATATGGAATAATCCTGAATATGTAAAATTGTATAAATTTCAGGCCAATCGATGAAATTATTTCAATTTTGAATTGGATTGGTTTTTCAATACTCCGTATGAAAAAAAATTGGACGAGATAAGATACCCAATCTATTTACCAACAGATTGGGTGCTATCTAATCTAAAAGGTCCAAGTCAGTCTGGACAAATAAATTCTCAACCCTCATGTTTGAGACATTGAGATCCGAACAAAAAATAATGAAATTATATAGGTCGGCGTTACGAATAAACATTTTCAAATAGCTTTAGTAGTTTAGATAAATTTATTAGTGATAGAGATTAACCTTAAAAATGTTTAAACTTCATACACTGAAACTTTTCGAAATGCTAAAATCAAACGTTAGAGCTTATGAAAATGTCATCTATCCTAATTCTGTTTTATTTCAATAACCATTTGGGTGTGGAAGAATCTCGTGTTTCGGTTTCCAAAATGCACCCACCATTTCTAGATTTTTTTGAAGTAGAACATCTCTCGGTAGTATTTTTCTTGATTTAGATGCTTACTGATTGAATGATGAGAAATTAAAAGCAAAGAAAGTTTAAAATGGTGATTATATTTCAAGAAGGTTTATTTGCCTCATGTAATCTAATTGCATAAAGTGAAATCAAAAGTCTGTGCCTATTTTTGCCAAAACCGAAATGTTGTAATTTAGGTCATTATATTGAATAATCATGATTTTATTGAATTAAGTTTTGATCTAATTGAATAATAAAATTATATCATCTTTTGTATCGAAGAGCTTTTAATGTAGTTTTTTAAATATATACGAGTAATTTATTTTTTCTATGCCAAGTTCTCAAAAGAAGTTCAAAAAATTATTTTTTTTCTCGCAAATCCCTTATTGAATTTTACACGGGGAATGACTATTGATTTATTTATTGCTTATTTATTACTTACTTATTTATTTAGTTATTAATTGATTGATTAATTTAATTATCAATTTTTTATTTATATATTTATTTATTATCAAATTTTTATTAATTATGAAAAAAATAATTATTTTTTTATTTATTCATAAAAATTACATACAATATGTAATATAGCATTAAAAAACATTAAATAAGTAAAAAAATTAAATATGTTTATAAATATACCTATACTTTTTTCTCATTAGAAGCATATACTTCGTATGTGTGTTTAATAAACAATAACTGTTACCATTATTTTTTTATGTTAATGTTATTCTTATTATTATTAGTATCATTATTAAATCTATTACTCCGTATTATATAGCATTTGTTTATTCGTGCTTTTTCAATTTACTATAACTCAAAGAGTTAGTGCCTCCATTGTAGATTGAATTTGTGTTCTTACATTTGAGAGAGTCACACTTATGTGATATGTCACTTTTCCACAAAAGTCTTGGCATTATTATTACTACCATCATCAACTATCAACTGCTCGACATTTCACGAGCTCAAACATAAACATCAAGCCATCATGTCAATTCTAGGCAGAAATGAAATAAAAGAAGTTGATACTTGATGTTGACTATGAAATAATGATATTTCAGAACAAATAAAAGTCGATAACTCACATTGGAACGTTGGTGTTTATAAATAATGTAGCATTTTGTATGGTTGGTGCTTAAAATTCGAACTGAAATCTCATGAATCTTCCCTCAAGTAGCTTATGTGATCATGTAACATCTCCTGACCTTGACTAATCATATTGCGCTTATCTATAAACTAATATCAATCTCTAAAATAAACAACAAAAGAAAAGGATAACTTATAAAAAGAAATCGAAATTCTTTTAATTGTTTCAAAAATGACGATGATATTATTTGGCACATCTAGGCTTAGTCAAAGTGCGGGTTCGGTTGGCTTTCAAGCTGGACCTCAGCATTATACTCTGTATATACTTAGATGGTAAGTTTGATGGTTTGCGGAGTGGAGTCTTATGTTATGGATTTCAAGAATAACAATATAAACACGAAAACACGACAATAGATTTACGTGGTTCACCAATATTGTATTGGCTACACCACGGGCAAGAGGGGGAGCAGTTTTATTATAGAGAGGCAAGAACAAAATACAATTTAGAGTTTGTGATAACACACACACACACACACACACACATATATATATATAGATTTTGGTTCTGGTGAGAATGCAATCTTAGGAGAGAAATGAGAATGAATCTGGTGCTTTAGATTATGAGATCTAAGGGTCGAGATTTCATCAAAATTAGATGCACCAAAATGGTGCGAAAATGCATCACGTCAAAATGCACCATAAACCTTCGAAAATGCACTATCTCAAAATCTGAGCGCAGGATGCAATCTGAGCCGCAGGATGCATCAGATCCGACGGCTAGATTTTATTCTCATTTCTCTCTACAAGATGCATTCTCACGGGAACCGGCCCCTATATATATATATATATATATATATAGTTCTAGGCTACACCCTAACAGGCCTGGGCCCAGAATGCAGAATTGACAAATAATTAATAGCACAATACATCAACATTGTATACCCCCGTACTCTCTGCTGTAAACGGGTTAAATTCAAGGCATTATAATATGTTCAAAACCCGACTTTACTTTGGATTTGGCTTCCTCGAAGGCAAGATTAAATTGAAAGTCCATAGACGCTGGTATGGTGAGGCACATTTCAACATTTAACATTTCAACATGTATCCCCTTCCATATTTTTGTGCAAGTGGAGCCGGGGGCCTCTTGGAAACAGCCTCCCTACTTCCGAGTAGGGGCAAGGTCTGCGTACACACACCCTCCCCAGACCTTACTGTTGTGGGATTCACCTGAGTTGTTGTTGTTGTTGTATCATTCTTGAGAGAGTGAGAGTTGGAGATATCTAAGATAGCTGTTTCACCTTTGTCTGAACTAAAAATTTTAAAATCTAAATTTACGAGTTTCGCCCCAGAATATTTATCTAATTTTAAGTTTTTTCAAACAATCAATTTTAATATTTGACTTATAATTAAATTAAATTAAATTATGTATTACTCTGTATAATTTTTTATAAATACTGTGTAATTAAATTTAATTAAATTATTATTTTTCATATCAAAATCTATTATCAATTTCATTTACTCCGTAATTTGCAATCAAAATCTATCAATTCTCTCAAGACCGCATGTTAATAATTGGAAGTCTATTTTGGCTTTTACGGGCCGTATGGATAGTCGAGCTCATAATTGGGTCTGGGCACATCCAACCGACACCCACCCATTCTCATCACCACAAGAATCACAACGCTCTTATTTGTTCCTATAAATACTCTTATTTATTTACACACTCTTTCTCTTTAGGGGTGGGCTTGCAATTAAAGAAAAATAAGACACGCCGTGAAATAAAGAAAGCCACCCCCGCCGTTCAGAATGCAATTCCATTTGACCGCCGCCGCGTCGCCGCCGGACACCAGCAAAACCGCCAAGTTGGATCGCTATCACAGCTATCTCCGCAAGGTCAACAACACCAAACTCATCGCCGCCTCTTCCAAGCTCCTCTTCAGAATCACTCTCTTGATTGCCCTGTTGCTGATCTTTTTCTTCACCGTCAACTACCCGCCGGTCTCCGATGGCTCCGGCCACCGCGCCACCGTCCGCTCCACCACTCACAGCCTGTTCTCGTCCGCCTTCTACGGCGGCGGCGCGTCTTGGGAGAAGCGGGTCCGCGGGTCGTCCACTCCCCGCCGCACCAACGGGTTCTCCGTTCTGGTCACCGGCGCCGCCGGATTCGTCGGGTCCCACTCTGCTCTGGCGCTCAAGAAGCGAGGCGACGGCGTCTTGGGGTTGGACAATTTTAACCCTTATTACGATCCGTCGTTGAAACGCGCTCGCCAGAAGCTTCTGGAGAAACACCAGATCTTCACCGTGGAAGGAGATCTGAACGACGGCGAGCTTCTCAAGAAGCTCTTCGACATTGTGCCGTTCACCCACGTGCTCCACCTCGCCGCGCAGGCCGGCGTGAGATACGCGATGCAGAATCCTCTCTCTTACGTCAGTTCCAACATCGCCGGGTTCGTCAGCCTCCTGGAAGTGGCGAAAGCCGCCGATCCTCAGCCGGCGATTGTCTGGGCATCTTCGAGCTCTGTTTACGGGCTCAACACCGACGTCCCTTTCTCCGAGGACCACCGCACGGATCAGCCGGCGAGCCTCTACGCGGCCACCAAGAAAGCCGGCGAAGAAATCGCTCACACTTATAACCACATTTATGGGCTTTCTTTAACTGGGCTTCGATTCTTCACAGTTTACGGCCCATGGGGCAGGCCCGATATGGCCTATTTTTTCTTCACCAAGGATATGATCCAAGGGAAGGCGATCAACGTGTACGTGACGCAGGAGGACAAGGAGGTGGCGCGTGACTTCACGTACATTGACGACATCGTGAAGGGGTGTATGGGGGCGCTGGATACGGCGGAGAAGAGCACCGGCAGCGGCGGAAAGAAGAAGGGGCCGGCGCAGCTGAGGGTTTACAACCTGGGGAACACGTCGCCGGTGTCGGTGAGGAAGCTAGTGGCAATTCTTGAAAATTTGTTGAACATCAAGGCCAAAAAGAACGTGATCAAGATGCCCCGAAACGGCGACGTTCCGTTCACCCACGCTAACGTGAGCCTCGCCTACAAAGACTTTGGATATAAACCAACGACTGATTTGTCCACTGGGTTGAGAAAGTTCGTCAAGTGGTACGTTAGCTATTACGGCATCCAATCGAGGGTAAAAAAGGAATTTGATGGCACAACTCTGTAATAGTTTTTGGCTTCATTTTTTTTCTTTCTTTTTCTTTTTATAAATGTTGTTGATGTATTTTTTCTAGTCATTTAATTTGAAGATAGTTATTATAAATATAAATATGTGTAACAAATGTGAGAAATGGACAACTATTTCTTGAAATTAATAAAGACAAGTGGAATTGTGGAAATGAGTTTAAATTTATTACTTTTAAAATGCATAAAAAATTGAATGATTTTTGGTATTTTCGTATATTTTATGTATATACGAGTATTCATTTAATTTTAATGTATTTACTTAAAATGAAATATTAGGGTAATTAATGTTATTTAAATCAAATGAGGGTAAAACTGCCATTTCCTATTTACTTGTGCAAATGTGAAACTTCCACACTTGTTTAGTTAAGTTTCAATCAATTAAAGTTACTTGATCAATCAAATTAAATAAATGAAATTTTCTAAAACGCGTATGAACTGTTAGAACATTATTTAATGAGCTATTCAAAATTATTATTCCCATATTGAGGTTTGATTTTTTAGAAAGAAATTTATTTTATATTCTAAATCAAATGTCCTCTTTATTTTTCCTCTTTTTATGTTTCACTCTTATATTGGTGATGTATTGTTTTATGAGAATTTGATAAAAGATACTATATCCAAACAAAAGAGCACTCTATGTTATTTCAAAATTCTAAAATTTTTTGTTTATTTATGGATTTTTATTGATCATTTAATTAAATAAAATATTGTAGTCATTCTCAAATTAAATATAATTTTTTTGTCACCTTTTGTTGATTACATAGTATTTGATTAGTTTTTATTGATTATTTGATTAATTTCGAAAAGGTATAATTGTATTTTTATTTTGTAAAATTTTCAAGGTCGTTTTTAATATGTATCTCTCATCAGAACCAGGCTCATCTCCTCATAGATAGAGTATTCACTTAAGTCAATTATAACTATTTAATCTTTACCCTATGGATACTCAAATTCTAGAATTCAGATGTAATATAATTATAATTGTATAAAATCACTTCTCAGATTCTACGAATACTCAAAATTCAAGTTATAAATGAATTAAAGTCTAACGAGTAACCCTACATTTTAATTCCATTAATAAATCTAAGGAGTAAACCTTTACCCTATGTTTGCTTCAAAGAATTTGGGAGAAGAAAAAAAGAAAATATTTTTTCTCTCATTTTACTCACCAAAATGAGAGGAATTTGGTTATCCCTTCTTTTAGTACATTTTGTCTTCTCATTTTTTTTCTTTTTCGAAAATTTATATTTTCCATCTCATTTTTCTTTTCAAAATCTTTGAACCAAACATAGTGTTAAAAAAGTTTCAAAGAAAAAATTGTGAGCTACTTCAAATTAACGATTTATTGTTATCCCATTCATAATATTTACTCTTGCATTTTTTTATACAACAGATCAAATATAGTGGAATTTGTTAAGGAATAACTGAACAAAAACTTCATAACTGTAGGCTCCAAAGAAGTTTTACATTCTTAATTATGTCTCATACGAGATTTACACATGTGAACATTATTTACCATTAACTGTTTTTCTATTTTTGCACAATAAGCAAATGAGGTGGTATAGTACTTGAACATGGGGTTAAAGGTCATTTGCTAATATAATGGCAGCATAATCATGTGGATAAGCCCTATCTTAAAGCAACAAAAGGAGCAATATGTCGTTCACTAATTGCCTTTTGGAATGAAATTACGATTAAGGCGGCATTATACAAACATAGTAACATGTATGTGCACTTTGCCGGCAAAAATTTGTAGATCCTATAAAATTCACCATGAAAAATGTTAGGGTTAACTCTAAAAATGTATCTAATAATATATCACTTGATAAAAAGATTGATAATGGATAAAGAATGTAAAGTGATGATTGATAGTGTAGAAATGTGGGCATGTGGTATCACTACTAGAATAAGCCGAATTAGTTGTCAATGTTAGTGAGGGGGCAATAGACCTCGCAAATTTGCGTCGGCTTGGCTAACACAAATAACTTATTTATTTTTATGTCGGTCTAAGAGATGATAAAGTGTGTAAATATTTTTGTAAATTTTTGTTATAGTTTTTAAAAATATGTCTGTGAAGGTTTATCCAATGCACGTAAATGGAAACCTAAGAATGTACTGGTGTCGGCTTGGCCAACGCAAACTTTACGTGGGTTTCGGCACTATTTATTTTTTAATTTTTAAACAATTATTTTTGTCGGTTGGGCCGACACAATACACAATTTTTAAAGCCCACCCAATTGTTTTTTTATTATCATCCATTTCCAGTCCTGGCCTGTTACTTTTCCCAATCCTAATCAGCCAAGGACTCTTTTAATTAAAATCCTTCAATTCAAAAAAGTGAGTTACGTACATACCATATGACTCGGTGCTGGTACTAATTGAAGCCACATACCCAACCTACTCACCAGCCGTGACCATTTTAGAGACCTTCTCACATAAAAAATTCTTATTTAGGTTGAAAAAATTCTTATGTTCGGATCTCAACCAGATCTTTTCACATAATTTTTTTTTTTAATTTTAAAAAAACAAATCCTTATTTAAGTAGTAAAGAATTTGTTTTTCCAATGTTCTCAAGGTATGACCGTATGAGCGTAAGATATACTCCCATTAGGCGTGTGAAACATGAGTTGGGATGGAGGTTAATGTAGTGGGCTTAAGCCCAAAAGTACAATATATGGGCTAGACATATCACCTTTGAGTTCTATACTATCTTCATTTTGAGTATTTATTCAGTTTTAAATTTTTAGAGTCAAACTTTAATTTAACACTTTAATAACTAATTAAAATAAAATTGATATTAGATATCATAGAAATAATAATTTTTTACATTTATTTTATAATTTATTTCCAAAATGTTATTTTACTTGATAAATTTTAATGTTTCACTGTCAAACTTTAATATTTTAATCACTAATTAAAATAACTTTAATATAAGTAGATATTGTAGACATAGTAATTTTACTACGGACTACATTTATGCAATATTATTTTTCAAGAAGAATTTTTTTTGATTAATATATATTTTTTGAAAGGTTTTAGCTGATTAATATATGACACTAAATTATGTTTTAAAAATGTGGTTTATCATACAATTTTTAATCACTAATTAAATTCAACTGATATGCGATATTAGACATAATATAATGAAGACTTCCTCGAATAAAAAGATTCTTTTCAAGTTTCAAAGAAAGCAATTTCTCGTCATGACTTCTATCATTAACAAGACTCAGAAGCAATGTCTAACATATGTTGGCCTACTATTTATAAATTAGCTTTTAGTTATACTCAATTTTATATTGCTATCTCCCGTGTGAAAAATCATTAAGAACTGAAGGTCTTAACTCGCGACCCAACTTCAGACTACACTTCAAATATTATATATAAAAAGTTTTTTCAAAATCTATAAAGCACTATTACATGTTTAATTTACTCTCTCCGTTCAGAAATATTCTTCCCATTTGACTTTTCTTGGTCAAAGTTTGTAAACTTTAACTATGATATGTGAAAAAAATACATTGTATTAAGATATAACTTTAATATGAATATATTCATTATGAAATATAGTTTTCAAATATCAAATTTTTATAAAATATATCCATGTATAAATAAAGATATCAGTGGTCAAAGTGCAATTTTGGAGATCGTAAAAAGTCAAATGAAAAGAACATTTTCGGACGGAGGGAGTATATATATATAATGCACTCTTAAATAATCAAAAACTCTATAAATTAAAGGGTATTCTAATCCAAAATAGACACTACTTTGGGTGTGATATGCATTAAAATTTGTTATATATCATATTTACTCGTTCTTATCTATTTATTGTTTACATAAATAAATTATTTATTGTTGTAATATTCAGAGGCATGCGCAAAATCTAGTTTTTTTTTGTATAAAAAGAATAACATGTCGTGTTCTTCTTTCTATTGAAATTGTACTCCGGGCATTATACGGAGGGTTAAACCATTCGCGCCGACCCACGTTTGAATAAATCAGCTTAGGCATATGTGAATAAAAGTAGAAAAAGAGAGAAATTCAAAAAAAGAGAGAAGTGTTTGCAAGAAAAAAAAAACTCTCCTTCTCTCCCGGAAAAGATCGAAAGCAGTCGACATTTTCATGCTCCATTTTCTGCGTTTCTGTTCTTATTCCATTCTCCTGCCCAAAGAATGCCACCGCTCTGATCGATCTTTATCAGTCACGTGAGCACATGCGAAGAAACTCAAACAAGGTTTTCTTTATTTCTCCAATAGTATTCATGTTTCACTTCATCGTACGGAATATTCTCTCTTGAATCTTGGGCTCGATTACATCAATATCTCTTACAATTTTCACCTTGGGGGTAATTGTTTTTGAATTCGTTTTAATAAAAATCCAATCTTTCCAATGCAGGGGTGGGTTTGAATCGTGGGATAGATCTTTGCGTTAAAAAAAATCCCATCTTGAATGGGGGGATTCTCTGACAATGTTCGTGGACTGGTTTTAGCTCTGTCATCCAGCATTTTTATTGGATCGAGTTTTATCATCAAGAAAAAGGGTCTTATGAAGGCTGGTGTCACTGGAAAAAGGGCAGGTTTTGATCTTCTTTTACATCCCTCGTCATCTCTTTCCTCAATTTGCATTTCATCAAACAGATTATGGTCATTCGTTAGTCACTGGGTTTCAAAATTTCTTCTGTGTTAATAAGCACTGCTTCTGTGGATTGGTCAGTTAGTTGATTTCTTTAGTCTTGTTCAGGTTCGGGAGGCCATTCGTATTTGCTTGAACCATGGTGGTGGGTTGGGATGATTACTAGTAAGGTCATTTTCTTAAAAAGTATGGTTCAATTTTGGTTTCAATTTACAGAAGAAAAAAATGTCCTTTTTTTGTTTGTGTGCAGTGATAATTGGTGAGGCGGCGAATTTCGCTGCTTATGCATATGCCCCAGCCATCCTTGTGACTCCATTGGGGGCTTTAAGCATCATCTTCAGGTCAATCAGATTATAATATTTCAAATTTAACTATGATAACAGCTGCTTTTAGCTATCTTCAGGTCATAATGCTAGAAATTTTGGCATGAATGCAGTGCAGTGCTGGCACATTTCATATTGGGCGAAAGGTTGCATATGTTTGGAGTGGTTGGGTGTATCCTCTGCTTGGTGGGGTCGATCAGCATCGTGTTGCATGCTCCTATAGAGAGGAAAATTGAATCTGTCAAGGAGGTGTGGCACCAAGCAACTGAACCAGGTAGGTAGTAATCACACTA
Organism: Cuscuta campestris; assembly: GCA_900332095.2. Classification (NCBI taxonomy): domain Eukaryota; kingdom Viridiplantae; phylum Streptophyta; class Magnoliopsida; order Solanales; family Convolvulaceae; genus Cuscuta; species Cuscuta campestris. The sequence continues at coordinate 344,455 of OOIL02001902.1, read as the reverse complement.
CTTGCCTCTTTGTCATTGAATTTGTCACCTCAATGTGAAATAGTGTGTTTCTTTAACCTCATCAATACTCTATCTATGTACTTTTTTTGAGTCGGGGATCTCTTGAAAATAGCCTCTCTACTTCGTAGTAAGGGTAGAATCTGCATACACGCGCCCTCCTTAGACCCCACTTTTGTGAGATTCTACTGGGTTTGTTTGTTTATATTGTTGTTGTATCTATTAATGTATTTCTCAATGGAAAGGACAATAAAAAAGTACATCCTCCCATATCTGCAATAGTTGAATGGAAACTCAAATAAGCCATAGCCCTTAGTAGAGGATAAGGGAAATATGGAGATGTTCTATGGCATCCATTCTGCAGCAGCAGATGCTTTTATTCATCTCTGTGATCCTCCACGTTCTTTTTTGACAATGTGCAGGATTCATCATCTACACTGGCATAGTTATAATCGTGGTTGTATTACTTGTCGTCCGCTTTGTCCCACTCTATGGACAGTCACACATGGTTGTCTACATTGGCATCTGCTCTCTCACCGGCTCCCTCACGGTTCCATTTTCTCCCCTCCCAAATTCTAACAAAATAAAAAAAAAGGATTATTCGTCTAATCTTCGCCTAAGTGGCCTTAATATGCCTTATATTTTTTCTTTTTTTTTTGCACCATTTTGGTGGTGTTACAGGTTATGGGGGTGAAAGCCGTAGGAACAGCTCTAAAGCTAACATTTGAAGGAATGAATCAGTTCAAATACTTCCAGACATGGTTCTTCATTGTGTGTGTCATAATGTGTTGCCTTCTTCAGCTCAACTATCTGAACAAGGTAGGTACCCTTTTTGCCATGTTTTGGGTAGGGCTCTCAGATGAACTGGTGTTACTTATATTATGACTCTGGCCCCTTGCCTTGCTTGGTGTATGTGTAGGCGCTGGACACATTCAATACCGCAGTGGTGTCACCGGTGTATTACGTGATGTTCACAACCCTCACCATTCTTGCTAGTGTCATCATGTTCAAGGTGATGATGATCATGATAATGATGATGATATGATGATGATCCCACATCAATTATTCAACATGTTTTTGCTCTTAAAAACATGGGTTTTCTTCCCACTGACTTTTTTTTCTTGTTTGGGTTGGATTTTCTGCCTGCAGGAGTGGGATCACAATGATGCAACACAGATAGTCACAGAACTGTGTGGGTTCATGACCATCCTGTGTGGCACTTTTCTCTTGCACAAGACCAAAGACATGGGCGGCGCAAGGGGCGGGGCCCACAGTCCCGTAACGGAAAGTCCAATGGCGGCCATCACCGCCCCTGCAGTCGCCGCCAGCGCAGCTCAGAACCTCAATGTGAGGAGGAGAAGTGAAGGAGCTGAGGAGGAGGTCTGACAGAAGATTTGAGTGATTGTTTTCATTGTTTTAATGATTCATTAGCAACACATTAATCATCATTCCATGGGGAACTATTGGATTTGTGGTGGTGGTGGGGCATTATTGCAACCCCCTCCCCTAGGGATGTGGTGGTGGGTTATTATTGGATTTGTGTCCCCTCCTCTTCTTGTTTTGACTCTGAAAACTAAGCAACACACCCCTATTTATAATGGTGATGAATGGATGTCAAAAAAAGACCAAAATGTTTTGAAAAATTGGCACCAATACCTCATCTGTTTTCAAAACTTATTTCTAAAGTTTTCGTGGTTTCTAAATGTTTCACCCACGCCCCCTCGGATCATTTTCCGGCCATTTTCGAGCGAAGAGAGGGCATTGGCGCATTATTTATAAACCATAGGGGGCACTCGTATTCATTTCTTATTTTTTTGTTTATTATTTGTGCTTTTCCTTTTTTTTTAAAAAAATATTTTCTATCTCTTTTTCCTTTTCCTAGAATTTTTTTAAAATTTCTTCTCAATTTTTATAATGTTTTAAAAATTTTAAAATTCTGTGTTTGAAATAAAATTTTAAAAAAAGTAACATGCATTACATCTATCTCAAATTAAACATTTTCACTTTTTGTTACTGAGAATATTTTTTTGGAAAGTTAAAAAAACCCAGAATAAAAAATTAAAATATGGAAAAACGAAATGAAAAAATTAAAATACGCAAAAAAGAGTCTTAAACAAAAAAACAATTTGTGGACACGCCAAAAAACATTTTGAGTGACTTTTTAACACTAATATTCTTCCAACATTTTCTTAATTTATTACAACTTTTTCCAACTCTTTCAAATTTTTCAAACATCTAACTTTGGAATTTTAACACAAATAGAGCATAAAAGTGACATTTGATTTGCACGGAGGTAATAATATATTTAGCTAGGTTTAACTAAATGCTCGATAATTTTTGAGTAAAATTAACCATTTTAATGATACAGTATAATGGAGTTAAAAAGTGGTTAGCAAATTCTTACTATTTACATAAGTATTTTTTATTTTTTTTAAATAATTACTCATGTACGTAGTAATAGTTTGTGTGAGAATGTCCATGAGCACCAATGTAGCAGTCTACTCTCAAATCTAGTCCACTTAGATTGGTCCGATATATTTTTTTATCTAAGACCTTACTCGAAAATACTGAATTTTGAGTAAAGGTTTTTTTGGCCGAATTCCAAAATAACCGAATTCAAAAAGACCTGCTTAAAATAATTCAAACCCGACCGAACTCAACCTGATTGATCTGCTAACATAAAAAATTTTCAAAATCATGTACTTTAATATAAAAATAATGGAACAAAAATAAGGTTATTTTTTAAATTTTTTCTTAATACTCATTTTTAATGTATAAATTTATATTTTCAAATAAGTTTCTTAATGATATCACGTAGTTATCAAATATACTTTTTCAAAATATTTAATTATTTATCTAATACGTAATATAGTGAAATATATCTAAAGAGAATGAGCATATCATTTATGCACATCTATTATTTATATGTTTTTTTAAATGCCAAGCTTATTACATTACTACTTTGCTTAATATTCATTGGTTTGAAGACTTCATTTTGTTCTCTCTCTTGTGTTTAAACCATCAAATCCATATATTTTTTCAATAGATTCCCTTCTTATTTTTATATCTCTTTCCTCTTCTATTATACCCAAAAGATAAATTATTTGTTTACTCTTTCTTTCAATTTGTCTAGTGATGACGAAATATTTACAGAACCAGTCTAAACCTCAGCTTGTACTTCATGTTTTCTTATCTATCTTGTGTAATGAATTTTTAAATTAAATGTTTTTTATTTAATTCTTAAAAAAATTACAAAAAAAATTAGTTCATCCAAAACAAGAAAAAAAATTATGATGAAATAAAAAAAAAATAAACCCAAAAATAAAAATTTTGTTCATAAAAATATTATTATTTTATAAATGATATATTTAATTTGAAAATAAAAAGGTAATTAGTTATAAAAAATAAAAGGGTAATCATTACAATAGTGGATAAGCATTACAAGTGTTAAATGAGTGAAATGATGAGTACAATCTTTGTTAATGTAATGCTGAATGACTGCTGGTTTGAAGTGAACGATGGTGAGACATTATAGAGTACAAATACCCTAAAGAGTGCTCATTTTGATGTGAAAATTACTCATGTTCAAATGTTGCACGCACCATGCTTAATTTACACACCAATGTATTGTACACGTGCCGATTTTTTTTCTCATTTTCTTGTCCACAACTTTCTTCCTATGCCAAAATCAAGGGGAAAAAAAATACCCCGTTCATAAAATAATCTTTTTTAGTTTGATTTATGAAGTTGACTAAAATTTTTTCAATTCAATTTATTTGATTATAGATGTATAACTAAAAAATAAAAATTTTATATTTTAATACTACATCAAAAGTTCTACAAAACAAAATGTGACATAAATATATTATTTTATTAAATAACTAACAAAAATAGATAAAGAAAGTGATTATAATTTGACTATGTAAATAGTGTATGGGAAAATCAATTTAAAAACCTCTGAACATTTCTCTGGGCAAAATTTCAATTGTAGTTTTGTAGATGAATACAACAAAGACAGACAATAACACAATGGAACTCAAAAAACAACACTGAAATTCACTTCTCAAGAAAAAAATTGCTTCACTTTGTCTTTGGGTTTGACAAAATGGTCACCCATAAAAAAAACATAATTATTCATCTTATCAATTGAAACAAAAACCTACCCCCATGTCTTTCTTGCTCCAAAGAGAGGGATATGAAGATCAAAGAGAATCCCCAAGTCATCAAAAAATTAGAAAAGTTAGACCCTGCAACAACCTGGAGAACAAGACAAGAGAATGTGTGAAGCACACAAACATGACTAAATATCGTACGGGACAAAAAATAATAGAACGGATAAAAGGGTAAAATGGACAAAAATAGCGGGACAAATGGAGCAATCTTGTGATGTTAATATGATGTAGATGATAATGCCTAGAGAGGAGAAGATAGAAGAACAGTACTTACACTTTGGAATCTTATGATGTTGTTAATATGATGTAGGAAGGTAAATCCTGAAAGTGTCTTTTTCTTTGAATGGATGGTATCTACAGGTGGGGCACTTCCCCTGGGCAGCTATTGCGGCGAAGATACATTTCTTACAGAAAATGTGTCCACACTTGGTCGACGTCTCTTCCACAAACTGCCCCATACAAATCGGGCAACTAAAGGCTGGTGGTTTTGGTTGAGCCGCCGCTGCTGGCTGGCGGGCCACCATTCTTTGCTGCCTGTTATAACCCTCCCTTTGCTGTTTCAAAAATTTCCACGCCTTTATATATATATATATATATATATATATATATATATATATATATATATATATATATATATATATCTCCATAATATACAGCCACATAAATGATTTCACACAATCTGATTAATTAACACAATAACCATCAAACACACAGAAACCCACCACAAGAGCAACTGAAATCATCAAAAGTAAATGGTGGCTTCTAAACTCATACCGGGTCCATCGATAAACTTAAAAACCGAAACAAACATGCCTAACTTGAAAACCTATGACGATGATTCCTTTGGCATTCAATACATTGTTCCATCTTTTGAAGGTGGTGACACAAATGGCATCAAGCATATAGGCTTTTGCCTTTGTTTCTTCATACAAATAGAGAAACAACTGTCTTTTCTTTTTTCTTTTTTTTTTTTTTTGCATGGCTGAGTAGTAATGATTAACTTAAGATGATTAATTGAGACAAAAACTATGCTGGGAGTAACAAGTTGATGATGACCATGATGTGAAGTCCAAGGGTTGAAGTAAATGGCATGCGGTTTGCTAGAGTACCAATGGCACAATCAAGAGCACCCTAGTTTCTTTTTATTTATTCATTTATTCCCTCATGGTCAATACCTTAAGCAGTTAGATAGATGCCCCTCACAAGTCTTATTTGGGAAGCCATAGCTTTACCTTTGACTCCGGGCAAATCAGGGTATATGGCACAAAAAGTAAAAAACACATCGGAAAAACATTTATAAATCATGGGTCAAAAGTAGGAAGAATCATGGAAGAAAACAAACATAAAATACAAATCACCATGGGAGCTTCCAAGTCTATGCACAAAACACTTGCTTTGTTCCTTCTTGGATCTTTCCATCGTCTATTGATGCCAGGATTGCCAAAAACTGCCCCTTCAGCAGAAAAACAAGGGTCAGAACAAATGAAATAGGAGATCTTTTACAAGTCTTGAGTTAAAAATGATACTTTATGCATGTATTAAAGAGAAAAATTATGAGAACTCAATACCCTGCCTATTAAGACAAGAAAAAAAAGCCTATTCTATGATGGAAATGAAAATTAGTGAATTATAAAAATAGTCATACAGTAGCGCTGATAAAATAATTTGGAGCATTTAGGGCCTATTCTATTCAACTCCAGACTCTCCACTCGCCAGACTCCACTTAAAATTAAGGCAAGAGGCCTATGGTAATTTAAGGAGGAATGAAAATTGGAGAGAACAGAAAAATGTTATGGCCTTTTAAACAAAACTTCAGCACCTTTTTCACTACATTTTTAAACTATTCTTATAAATTGTTGTTTTCCGTTTCCGATTGAGTCAACTCAAATATGCCTCGTCCTTAAGGGTATGTATGGTTGGATCTCGAATAGTTCTAATAAAAGCGAAAATAATGCTAAGGGAAGTTGTTTTCTTGTGTTGGGGTTTTCCTCGAAAAATGCAAAGAAAAGGCAATGTGAATAATTTTTAAATCTCCTTTACAGATACTTGTTCCTGGTCTCTATACAACAACAATAACATACCCGGTAGAGTCCCAAAAGTAAGGTATGGGGAGGATATGAATACACAAACCTTACCCCTACATAGAGAGGTAGAGTGGTGGTTTCCAGAAAGTTCCCAATCTCTATGCAATAGACAAATAAATTAAAAAAATAAATAAATAACTAAAAAGAGTTCGAAGAAATATCTAAAATCAATTTATTGAGATTGATTTTAGATACTTCCAACTATCCTCCATAAATTCTTTACCTAGTATTTCTTATGTTCCACGCGGACTAAGAATGGAAGTAATTGAAACACAATCATATAACTGTTTGATTTATAATGGCTCAAAAGCCTCATGACTAGGTTTGTATGTACCAAAGAAGACTCTATAACCATTATTTTGCATTGGTTGAGACTCAATACAGAACATTATCACATTAACAAGATAATACAAATTAGAACTAGAAAAGACCTGGAGGTCCTTGGTTTGCATCAGATTCTTCATCTAAAACTTCTATTACAGGATGGTTCCTCCTTGACTTTTTCTTAGCCTAATGGGAAAACATATGCAATGTTCAAGTTGCATAACACGCCATCAAAAGGGAAGTGAGTGAGATAAGTAAGGCATGAGAGGTCTTTAAAATAAGTATGTATACCTCGACAAAGCTTCTTGGTGAGCATATCACAACATCATCATCTGGAGCATCAGAATTTGCCATGACTTGCAATCGTGGAAGGCCAAGCTCTAAATTTGTATTCACATGAATGCCATTGTCCATTACTAAAAGATCTTCAACCCTAGGAGGACCATTAAGATCTAAATCTAGAACCATCTGAACATTGCATGCATATAGCAATGATATGCAAAAGATTTTAGTCTTGCAACAATAAATACAATGAGAAATTAGTAAATAAAATTAAATAAATCACCATATAAATTAACTTTCAGCTAAAGGAATGAGGTTTCGTGCCATGTTTTTACAACCCCAATTAATGTAACAAAAACATATGTATTAAAAATCTTAAAATTTTGGGAGCAATTTAAGGCTAGACATGTTATTTTGCAATTAGTATCGAATCATCATGCAATTTTCTGCTTTTGTAATATCTATAAGTTAAAAAGCCTCCAAGAAGTGTTTTTCTTCTCCAAACCACATGTCAAATCATAATTAGTGTGCTTTGTATATAGACTTGAGTGTGGAAATCATTGAATTTCAGCCTCTTGATCAATGCTTCATGCAGAACAATAAATGCAAAAGCATGTCATTATTGTTTACATTTAGCATCTGAATGTTGTGGTCAAATATTGATCATTAGATGAGAGAAAATAATCAAAATAAACCTTAGTGAATGCTACTTCAAAGATATATTTGTCATAGCATGAAAAATATCCAAATTAATAAGTAGGATAATAATAATAATATAGACAAATAACCAACCAACCAACTAACACATAAGCTCACAACCAAAAAAGTAAGATATAGAAAAAAACAGTTTTCATTCACAATAGTTTGGGCCTGTTTGGTTATTATTCTGCCTTTGGCATATTCTTGCATGATTCTTTTGTTGATTATAGAGAATTAACAGTTGCAACAACAACATTACCCCAGTGCCTCAAAGGCTCCTACCCATTATGGGATTTGGGGGGGTCGGAAGCACGCAGCCTTATCCTATGGTTGTTCCCAGATAACCCATATGAGCGTCGAATGTTGCATTGACTATATGATACTTCAAGCGCAAACAATTTAAAGAGCCATTTTGCTTTACTCCATCATACCCCAAGGCCAAAAAAGTGAATCTTTGGCCCATCGGATATGACGGATCAAGAGAATCAACAGTTGATTCTAAAAGACAGATTATGGTGAACAAAATCACCCACTGGTTTTTGAAAGATCATTCTAGCTTTTTTTTGAAAGATCTGCTCATTCTAACTGATTCTAAAGAATCAGAATCAACAAAACCAATTTAACAATCTACACCAAATGATTACTTTGTGTATGATCATCAATACTACATTTTCTAAATGAAAAAAAAAACAGTTTTTTCTCCTTCACGTTTCACATAAAAATCAGGAGTTTGAAAGTTGTGCAAAAAGATTTCTTACCCACCTTTCCCAAGGCCTAACACCTTGAGGAAACAATTTTTTATTTTTAAGCAGTCCCACGATTCTTACAATGAAACTATCCCCAAAACGCGAAGAATAAATCATCCTTAAAAGTAACCCTAAAACAATCAATGGGGAAAAATTGTTTCCTTGAGATACAAAGCCTACAATCTAGAATTGATTGGGTTAACATATGCAGAGTAATTTAAAAAAAGAGTGCATAAAAAACAAACAAATAAGAGAACAATAGTCCACAAACACCTTTTGAAATTCTGTTCCTGGAAATCTGAATGTGTGGGTGCTGGTGGTAGGGAGAAGAGGTGGGGTG